>CAUYLG010067528.1:0-64574 GCA_963573385.1 Cacajao melanocephalus
AAAAAAGGATGAGTTCATGTCCTTTGCAGGGACATGGATGAAGCTGGAAACCATCATTCTCAGCAGACTGACATGAGAACAGAAAATCAAACAGTGCATGTTCTCACTTATAGGTGGGTGTTGAACAATGAGAACACACAGACACAGGGAGGGGAACATCACACACTGGGGCCTGGCGGATGGGGGGTTAGGGGAGGAATAGTGGGGTGGCAGGATTGGGGAGGGATAGCATTAGGAGAAATACCTAATGTAGATCACAGGGTGATGGATGCAGCAAACCACTACCATGGCAAGTGTATACCTATGTGACAAACCTGCATGATCTACATATGTAACCCAGAACTTAAAGTATAATTAATAAATAAACAAATAAATAAATAAACTTCCCTACTTGCCAGTCCCAATTCATCTGATAATGCAGTGTTTACCAAGCTTATTAAGCCATTTAACAGTTTGAATATTATCAACACTCTTATACATCCATGAAATGACAAGAGAGTCAGGAACTCATGTGTTATGAAGTGCAATTATTTGTCTTCACTTGGAATTGCTTTCTTTTTGTTTATTGTATTCAGACACTGTGTAAGAAACGTGAGACTTCACATGTTCTTTTTCTGTCATATGTCCTTTGGGAATAAGTTGGAATCATATATATATTTACCATGGAATGAAATTTGAATACAATAACAAAAGAGTGTTAAAATTATAAGACAATCTGCATAACAAAGACATCACTACTGTGGTCAATTGGTGTAGCAGAACATATTTTAAAAATAGTTTATCACATAATTGTTAAGACAATTACATAAATGCATTCCATTTCTAATGAAAAAGTGATCAAAGATCATTTCAGCACAAGTCAAAGTAATTTTGTTATTGTCTTGTTAGGTTCATCAGGCAAAAATGACACAATGGTAGTTGGTGGTAGAGCATCCCCTTAGAGGAAATTAACATTTGCCTTGCCAGTCATAATGGAGAAGTAGTTAATCCAGGTCAGAAAGTGGAGTGAGATTTTGGAATAGAGAAGAGAGAAACTTCCTCCTCTATGGGACAAAAAAGACTCTAGACACGTGGAGAGGGCAGAAGTAGCCCCGATGGTTGAGGCGAACTGCTTCTAGACATGTAGAAACAGCAAGGTATAAGTAATACCACTGAGCATTCTGTTCTTGCAAAAACTCTCATCTGGAAGCAGCGCTGGCAGCAGAAGAACAAAGAAGTGGCTGTCTTCTGAAACAGGTAATGTCGTACAACCCCTGTTTCAAGGGGGCAGATCTGATTTCTTGCAACAGAGAATCCAGGAGAATGGGCAAGATGAACATTTTGGACACCAGAAAAGCAGTGTATTCTCACTGGGGCTAGGGAGAAATCGTCAGCATCAGTCCTAGTGGAAGCAATAGAATCTAGCTGCTTGTCATGAGAAGAATAAACAGATGAGGGAGCAAAATTATAACATGAAAATTGGAACTGAGGGGTCAGAGAAACTTGCTCTTCCATGGAAGTATTGCAACACCATGGGAAAATTCAGAAATAACTGCATGGGACACTTTGTTGTGAAATAATATTGAACAAGTAGGATGGCATGGGCTAATTCTATAATAATACTTTGGAATGATGTCAGAAAGATAACAATACATAAGGTGGCAGCTCTCATCCCCCTACAGAAATACCAATTTCATTAAAGAAAACAACTTCAAAAGAGCTCTGGAATCCAGGTGAGAGATTACAACACCTGGGTGGAACCCAAAAATGAGAAAAGATGTATAAAAGAGAGGAGGAAGGATAGTTTCACATTACCCACCACACTCTTCTCACAAACCCATGCAGTGCAGTACAGAGAGAGATACCTTCAGACCTAAAGTCTCCTGTGGGGAAAAGAGAGGAAAGGGAGTATCCAACTTCTCCACAGATCCTGGCACAAAGATCTGCCCCTCAAGACTGGTTGTGAGTCTGCCCTCATAGATGCAGGCTCCAGGTTTTCCCATGCAGACCTGGGCTCTGGGACCATCACCTATCCACACACCCCAACAGTGTGCCTACCTGAAATCTTTTGTCAAGCTAACTAGTGAAAGGCTTTCCTTGCTGAGGACAGTCTGTAAAGACTGGTAAAAGTGACTACTTCAAATGTGCACATACCAACACAAGGCTACAAGGATCACTAAGTTTCAGGGAGATTTAGCATTTCCAAAAGAACGAAATAAATCTTCAGTAACCAGCCATATAAAAATGAAGATCTTTTATACTGTTGGTGGGAGTTAAATTAGTGTGACCATTGTGGAAGACAGTGTGGCAATTCCTCAAGGATCTAGAAAGAGAAATACCATTTGACCCAGCAATCCCATTACTGGGTATATACCCAAAGGATTATAAATCGTTCTATTATGAAGACACATGCACACATATGTTCATTGTGGCACTGTTTACAATAGCAAAGACCTAGAACCAATCCAAATGCCCATCAAGGATAGACTGGATAAAGAAAACGTGGCACATATACACCATGGAATACTATGCAGCCATAAAAAAGGATGAGCTCATGTCCTTTGCAGGGACATGAATGAATCTGGAAACCATCATTCTCAGCAAACTGACATAAGAATAGAAAATCAAACACCGCATGTTCTCACTCATAGGTGGGTGCTGAACAGTGAGAACACATGGACACAGGGAGGGGAACAGCACACACTGGGGTCTGTTGGGGTTAGGGGGCTAGGGGAGGGATAGCAGGAGGTGGGGAGATTGGAGAGGTGTAACATTGGAAGAAATACCTAATGTAGGTGACAGGGGGATGGAGGCAGCAAACCAACATGGCATGTGTATACCTATGTAACAATCCTGTAAGATCTGCACATGTACCCCAGAACTTAAAGTATATAAAAATAAAGATCTATGAACCGACAAAGAATTTAAATTAATCTTCTTTTAAAAACTCAGTGAGCTGCAAGATAACACAAAAAGATAACTAAATGATGTTAGAAAAATAATACATGACAAAATAAGAAATTCAGTAAAGATATGGAAACCATAAAGAAGCAAGTACAAAATCTTGAGCTGAATAAGACAATGACTAGAATGAAAAATTTTAATAGAAAGTACCAAAAGCAAACTCAATCAAGCAGAAGAAAACATCAGTAAGCCCAGGGACAGGCCATTTGAAATCATGCAATCAGAGAAAATAAAATAAAGATTTTTTTAAAAGAGTAAAGAAAACCTAAAGGACATATAGGCAACCATCAATATATGCATTATTGGAGTCCCAGAAGCAAAAGCATTGAGATACATGATAATTAAATTGTCAAAACTCAAAGACAAAGAGAAAATTGTGAAAGCAACAAGAGAAAAGTGACTCATCATATACAAAGAGACTGCTATAATACTTTCAAAGGATTTTTCAGCAGAAACCTTGCAGACTAGGAAACAGTATGATGATATATTTAAAGTGCTGAAAGAAAACAAAAACTACCAACTAGTAATATTATATCCAGCAAAACTGTCTGTAGAAATAAAAGAAAAAAACTTTGCCAGACAAACAAAAACTTTGCCAGACAAACACAACTAGCCTTGCCTTACAAAAAGTTCTAAAAGGAGTTCTTCAAGTTTAAACAAAAGAATACTGGCAAGCAAAACAAAGCATATAAAAGTATAAATCTTACTGGTAAAGATAAGCATATAGGCTTAACTTTATGTTTTTAATAAAAAACATAAAAGACTTGATACACGCAAGAGAATAAAAAGACACCCTGTGTTCATGGATTGGAAGAATTAATATTGTTAAAATGTCCATACTACCCAAGGCAATATACAGATTCAATACAATTCCCATCAAAATTATAATGGCATTTTTGTAGAACTAGAAAAACATCCTAAAATTAAGAAGGAACTATAAAAGATCCTGAACAGCTAAAAAAAAAAAATCTTGAGAAAGAACATACTTTCTGATTTCAAAGTATATTTGAAAGCTTTAGTAATAAAAAGAGTATGCTCCTGGCATAGAATCAAACAGATAGACCAATGGAACAGAATAGTGACCCTGAAATAAACTCATGTATTTACAGTCAACTAATGTTGACAATTGTAAAATCCCAGCTACTCGAGAGGCTGAGGCATGAGAATCATTTGAACACAGGAGGTGGAGATTGCAGTGAGATTACCACTGCACTTTACCCTGGGCAACAAAGTGATATACTGCCAAAAAAAAAAAAAAAAAGAAAAAAGAAAAGAAAAGAAAGAAAAGAAAAGAAGGAAGGAAGGAAGAAAAAAAGAGAGAGAGAGAAAGGAGGGAGGGAGGTAGGGAGGGAGGGAAGGAAGGAAGGAAGGAAGGAAGGAGGGAGGGAGGGAGGGAGGGAAGGAAGAGAAAAAGGATATTTTCTGCAATCAGAAATGGTGTTAGGAAACCTGGATATCCACAAACAAACGGACAAAATTGGACCCTTACCTCATACCATACAAAAAAATCTCAAAATTGATTAAATATTTAAACATAAGACCTGAAACCATAAATCTTCTAGAAAAAAAAATAGGAAAAAATCTTCTGGATATTGGTCTTGGCAATTTTTTGGATATGATACAAAAAGCTTGGGCAGCAAAAGCAGAAATAGACAGGTGGTATTACATCAAACTAAAAAGCTTCTGCATATGCAAGGAAACAATCAACAAAATGAAAGGCAACCTATCAAATCAAAGGAAATATTGGCAAACAATACACTATTTGATGAAGAGATAATATTTAAAATACATAAGGAACTTCTACAAATTAATAGAAAAAAGATTAAGAAATGGGAAAAGATGGCTGAGCGAGGTGGCTCATGCCTGTAATCTCAGCACTTTGGGAGACTGAGGTGGGCCAATCATCTGAGGTAGGGAGTTTAAGACCAGCCTGACCACATGGAGAAACCTTGTCTCTACTGAAAATTCAAAATTAGCTGGGTGTGGTGGCACACGCCTGTAATCCCAGCTACTCAGGAGGCTGAGGCAGGAGAGTAGCTTGAACTCGCAAGGCTAAGGTTGCAGTGAGCCGAGATCGCACCATTGCACTCCAGCCTATACAACAAGGGTGAAACTCTGTCTCAAAAAAAGAAAGAAAAGAAAAGAAAAAGAAAATGTATTGAATAGGTATTTCTCCAAAGAAGACATACAAATGGCCAGCAGGTATACAAAAAGGCATTTGACATCACTAACCATCAGGGAAATGCAGATCAAAACCACAATGTAATATTACTTCACATGTGTTGGCTATTTTTATATACATATATAACAATATTGAATAACAGACAAGATAACAAATATTGAAAAAGATGTGGGGAATATACAATCTTTGTACACTACTGGTGGAAAAGTAAATTGGTGTATATGCTACGGAAAACAATATGGTGATTACTCAAAAATAAAAATAGAACTATCATTTTATCCAGCAATCCAATTTCTGGGCATTTGTCCAAAAGAATTGAAGCCAGGATCTCAAAAAGATTTATTCATTCCCGAGTTCATGTCCTTTGCAGGGACATGGATAAAGCTGGAAACCATCATCCTCAGCAAACTAACACAGTAACAGAAAACCAAACACCACATCTTCTCACTCATAAGTGGAAGTTGAACAATGGGAACATGTGGACACAGGGAGGGGAACATCACACACTAAGGCCTGTTGGGGGGTAGGGGGCAAGGGGAAGGAGTGCATTAGGACAAAAACCTAATGTATGTAGGGCTTAAAACCTAGATGACAGGTTAATAGGTGCAGCAAACCACCATGGCACATGTATACCTATGTAACAAACCTGCATGTTCTGCACATGTATCTCAGAACCTAAAGTTAAAAAATAAAACAGATTTATGCATTCCCATGTTCATTGCAATATTATTCATGATAGCTAAATATGGAAGCAATTTAAATGTCCATTGACGGTTGAATAAATAAACTGTGGTTTATACATATAATAGAATATCACTTAGCTTCAAAAGAGAAGGAAACCCTGCCATTTTTGACAACATGGTGAACCTGAAAAATACTATGGTAATTGAAGCAAGTCAGACACAGAAGGAAATATATCACATAATACCACTTATATGATGAATCTAAAATGGTCAAATTCATCAAAGTATAGAGCGAAATGGTGATTACCAGAGGTTGGCAGGAGATGAAAATGGAGAGGTATTATTCAAAGGGTACAAAGTTTCATTTACAAAAAAAAGAATAAGTCATATAGGTTTACTGTACAGCATAGTGTCTGTAATAGTTAATACTATTCTGTATACTTAAAAATTGACTGAAGTTATAGATCTCTTGTTAAGTGTTCTTATCATACAAAAAAAAAAGAAATAAGAGGATGAGAGGAAAGTTTTTGAGGTGTTGAATGGGTTTACAGCACAGATTGTGATTATGATTTCATAGATACACACTTATCTCCAAACTCATCAAGTTGTATACATTAATTGTGTATAGCTTTTCATATGTCAACAATGAGAAAGAGAGAGGCCCTTCCCAGAGCAGCTCTTCTTGCTCCTGTGCCAACTGGGAAGCTTCAGTTCTAGCTCTTATCTTCAGACCTTTCAAATGTGCATGAGATACCAAGTTTTGCACTTCTCAACTCTAAGGAAACCATGTGAAGTTCTTCAAATGTCTTCCTGAATCTCTCCTTGCAAGACTGAGTTGTGGGGCAAGCACCCCATGTGCTATGGAGAAGGGAGTGAGGACTCACAGCTTCCTGACAGCTCCTTCTCTAAAGTCTACTTTTTAATCTCTCCAAAGTATTCTATTCCATCAACCTTCCCTAATACTGAACCTAGAAGGCCATAGGACTGGAGCAAGCCCTGGAAGTGTGTCTCTGTAGCATGTGGGAGTACTAGGAACTGCTGTGTTGTTCTTGACCTTTGAGGTCTCTGAGAAAACAGAAAGCACCTCACTTAATACTCTTTTGTATGACTATAGAACAAATCATTGCTACATTGTTTACGTGCACTTGTGCGGATGTGTGGATATAAAGCTACGTCAACATCTTGCAGAACTCAGTTTGGAAAATCTGGGCTAAGGCATTTTTTATTAACTTGCATTAGACAGAAGTTAGCCCAACTCTGAGAGCAACACTTGCTCAGAAAGTCTTAGGCTGAATGATCCGAAACACCTACAGTGTTTTGCTGAAATCAAGCTTTGGGCTGCAAAGTTGGCATTTGTTTCCAGCAGAGGGTATTGGATTTGAATCGCTCGGCTCTATTTGGAACCAACAAAGCACAATTATACCACAGTTGTTCTGGGCTTCTAATGATGTCAGAGGATGGGGAACATGGAAAACACAGTTGTCCCACTTAGAGAAATTAGCAAGGACCCCAATGTCATCATCATGAAACTAATCAGCTTACTCATCAGCTCCATATTCTGAAACTCAGCTAGTTTTCACAAAGCCTCTATGGGAATTAGAAAAGACCTTCCCCACTCTAGGCAGATAAATTAGAAAGAGATAGCATCCTGGACAGGTGTACCTCCATGCCACAACTGAAGTGGGTCTAGATTTTAACCACATTCAGCCACATGCCCTGGCTAGTTACAAACTACTCTGTTGTAAACAATGGTCCCAAATATATTTTGTTTAAATTTTTAAAAGTTAATATTTTCACCATAGATGTGATAATGTTCATACAAATTATTTCTGAAATATGCAAAAACTCTTTTTGCTAACACCCAAAGGCATAAATGTATTTCCTGGGCATATTTTAAGTGGTTGTGATCACACTGTATATATGGCTTTGTATACTTCTTAATATAACAATATGATATGAGCTCCTTTTTTGTTCTACAAATTCTTTGTCAATGTCATGTTAAGTAGTTTTTCCATAGATATCAACAAGAAAAACATGAGCAAATATTAGGGAACTGAAAAAGCCAAAGACAGATGAAAATGAATGAAAACCTCCAGGGATTATCTTTCTGGAAAAGATTAAAAGGGGGAAAACACAGATACAGATGGAAGGTTTCAAACTCATATTTTGGCAAGTATTTTCTCAGTCAGTGCAAGTCTTGAAGGGACGTAGAAATGAGGTTCAAGAAATCTGGAAGTCACTGTGGTCCAGCACTCTCTCCATTTGAGGAAACCTGGATCAAAAAACACCTCACTGGGCCAATTCATGCCAGCTTCTCAAAGCCAAGGATAGCATTTTATCCAAATATTTTGCTTTAATGTCAACTGAAAGTCAAACTTTAAAAATAGCAAGAGGCATTTTGCAAATCTAATTAGTCTCCTCCGAGATGCTCTGGGGTACACTGAGTACCATCCACCTGCACTTGGCAGACCAGACATAGCGAGAGGTAGAGTAGAGTAACCCACCAGTGAGCTGCAGCCAGTGGAGGGCCAGGCTTTTACGAATCTCAGGGTGGCAAACAGATACCCATTCCATTCACTGAGATGTTTTATGGAGACCAGAGGTGACGTTCAGAGACAGACTTTAGAAAGAGCTATTGCTTGGGGCTAGACGTGGTGGCTCATGCCTGTAATCTCAGCCTTTTGGGAGGCTGAGGGGGGTGGATCACTTCAGGCCGGGAGTTCCAGATCAGCCTGCGCAACATGGTAAAACCCCAACTCTACTAAAAAAAAAAAAGAAAAAAGAAAAAATTAGCCAGGTTTGGTGGTGCACTCCTGTAGTCCCAGCTACTCAGGATGCTGAGGTAGAACAATCATTTGAACCCAGGAAGCGCAGGTTGCAGTGAGTCAAGATCACTGCACTCCAGCCTGGGTAATAGAGTGAGATTCTATCTTAAAAACAAAACAAAACAAAACAAAAGGGCTACTCCTTGCAGAAAGTTATATTTGGCATTCCTAGTCTCTTTGCATCCCCTTCCTGAAAGCACCTGACCAGAAAAAGTTCTCATTCACATGTTTGCCCCAACCCTGCCCATCAAAATAAGTTTTATAGAGGGCTAGATTTGTCAGTTCTCCATTTGAAGAAAACTCAGAGCTCTACATCCCAGAATTTGAGTTCACTAAGTTGTTAAATAAACTCTGGCCAGTCATGTAAATCCTTAGGGATTCTGGTAGTGACTTGTTATATCTGAAAGTTTCTTAGATTTTGTCTTTATAAAAAAGAAATGCTCAGGATAGATTTTATGTCACAATTCATGCAATCAACTCAACATGTGTTTATTGGACACCCTTTATGAAACACAAGACAAATTTTGTAATAAACTATATTAAAGCATTCATGAGAATAATATGCATTGTATATATTTCCTGAATGGAAATGGAAACCAAACTTGTTCACAAAAACTCATAATAAATCACTTAACTGAATCAATTATACGCCTAACATGAAACAGATGATGCACACAAAAGGCATAGAGTTTAAGAAAAGAACTGTTTATAAATATGTTGGCAGGGTGAAGAGAAACCCTCTGGTGACAGTGAAGCACCCTAGAGCCAGCAACAATGGGAAGCTTTTACCTCTTAGCCAAAAGATAAAAGAGAAGAAGCTGTTGCTGGAACTAGTGAGATCCTTAGCTCTAGGAGGATGGGACTTCCCAACTGGAGCTGGGATTTTCAAGAGAAGAAAGTTAGCCATGGCCAAACCGTGACCAGAAGGGACACAGAGGGATAAACACTCAAGCTCTCTCCCTTTCCACTATTCAGTCTTCTACCAATGACACTCATTGAATGAACCCAACCAAAGCCCAACTATCCTTACAGGTTAGCTTTTGGTGGCACAGAAGAATAACAGAAAGGTTTGGGGAATGGATCTGGGAAAGCAGATGGAGAACACCCAGTGTAGCCCATTCACCACCACTCCACTTTTTCCCCTTGTATTCACTCTTATGCTTTGGATGGAAAACTCATGTTCTTAACAGGTAGAACACATAAAATTTTAGTAGCTATTATATCATCACCTGATAATGTCAATTCAGTCATACTTCCACCTTAAACCTAAAATACTAACACCAGGAGTGCTCTTCATGTAAGACAGTTGGGGTGGGAGGAAGAAGATAAAAAAATAATTAATTCACCTAAAATTTAGCTGCTACAGTTTTCCCTTCTGTAAGTGGTCATGAGAAATAAACTGGTAATCATTGCTTCTTTCTTCCACTCATATATTACATTTAGTAGCTGCAGAGTAGCTCCTGCAGCTTCTTGAGACGGGACTCAAACCCCCATTTCTTTAGGGTCTTAGTCATCAACCATCTTTTCTTTACTGAACTGCAACAACTTTTCATTGACAAGGACTATTGGACAAGGAGGTACTAAGAGAGACCTAGAGAATTCCCATGGGTCCCAGATTGGTCTTAATTTAGTCCTTCTGGGTGATACGGCACAATAAACATAAGCCAACCGCTTCAATTATCTCATCATAAAATGAGTACCTTGTGGTACTCAATTTTGCCTTCTAAAATGATCCCCAATAACCTCTATCTCTTGGCATTGATACCCTTCTGTGATCCACCTTCCCATGTTTACGTGTGTGGGCTGGTCTTAGTGACTTGTATCTAATGTATAGAATATGGCAAAAATGATGGCACTTTACTTCTGAGATGAGGTTATTAAGGGATTTGACATCTGTATTCTCTCTATCTTTATCTCTATCTCTGTCCCTTTGGCTATTCTGGAGTCCTTGCTCTGATGAAGCATGCTAACATGTTGTTAGGGGCCCTATGAAGAAGGCCACCTGTCAGGGAACCCCAGTGAGGAACTGAGGTCCCTGGTCCAAGAGCCGTCATGGAATTGAATTCTGCTAACAACCACATGAGTACAATTAGACGTGGATTCTTCCCCAGTCAAATCTTCAGATGAGACTATAACCCCAACAGATACCTTGATTGCAGCCTCGTGAGAGACCTAAAACAGAGATTTAGTTAATAAATGCCTGTTCTTTTAAACCACTAAGGCTCAGGATAATTTGTTATACAGTAATAAGTAAATGGTGTAAGAGATGATGTAATGTGGTCTACCATGGTAATGGATAAGGCAACAAACTTTCTTATTGGTAATCAGGACCTCATCTTTATTGCGACTGCCTTCTCTCCCTGTTGGGTCAACAGCAAAAGGACCCTAAAATGGCCAGAGCAATTCCCAGCTTCAAATTCGACAGAACCATGTCTGTAACTACTGTTAGAAGTATTCTTGGGCACAAAGACCTCCAAACTCGTGAAGGTAAGGCTGTGGTAGAAGGAAGCAAAAGTTCCTTAAATATACTTTCATTTCCATTCCATTAATCTTGGGCCTATGCATTCTGGCTTAAGGGGAGGCAGCACTACTTAGGGCCAGTGATTTAAGGCATGTACATCATCTGGTAAGTTCTTATCTCATACAGTGTTGTCTCCCAGCTGGCACCATAAGTGAATCTTCAACAGGGAATTCCATAAGTTTATCAAACAAGCTTCTCTTCTCTTCAGTGATGGGTCTCAATAGATGTGGACCCACTGATACATTTCTTTTATCATGAGTTCTTTGTTCAGAGGCATGAAGTATGGGACACGATGGCAATAGATAAAATATGTATAAGTCCTTGACTAGTGGTACCACCAGACATATTGCAAGCAGAGAAGACAAGTTTATTTTTAGAATATCTACATATCTATATCTACATACACACACAAACACACACACATAGTCCCTTGAAGACAAATTGGTATGTCTTCCACAAAGAGAATTCTAATGTAATCAACTCATATTAAGGTAGTTGGCTTGTCCCCCAAGGATAACTGTGTGCCATATAAAAATTTCAGCAGTAGCCTCTGTTGCTGGCAAATTGAGCAATCAGCAGTGGCAGTAACCAAATAAGCCTTTTTGGGAGTAAGTTCTTGTTATTGAGCCCAAGCCTTCAAAATGTAAAGATGCACTCTTAACAGTGTGCATTTCTCTTTGCTATAGGAAGTGCAAGAAGCAGCTACTTGTATCTCACTCATAAGGAAATTTTTTTCCAGACTCATGAAGACTTTACCAATACGTCAGTTTCCTGCCTTTTTAGATTTTCTCTAATTCTCTGGCATGCATGTGTCTCATGAAGTATGTAAGTTGCTTGTTAGTTAGCTCACTGAGTCCAATTAGCATTACATCTTTAATGTAGAATTAAAATGATGTTTTATAGGACATCAAGATAATCAGTTTCCTTCATGACAATATTAGGACAATAACCAGGAGAGCTGACATCATCCTGTGGTAAGACAATGGACTCTTGCCCTGGACAAATGAAGGCAAAATGCTTATGATTACCTTTATCAGTGGATATTGGTAAAATAATAAAGCATTTGCTAAATCAACCACTGTATATGGGATGCCAGAGACTGTGCTGATTTGTTCCAGTAAACATCTCTCACTTTGAACCATGCTGCAATTGGCATCACTATCTAATTACATTTGTGGTAATCCACAGTCACTGTACAAGGCTATTTGGATTTTGTACTGAACAAAGAACCAAATTAAACATGGAATCACCATCCTTGACTCTTTCAAGCTTTTAATGGTGGCATTTATATCCACAATATCTCTTTGGGATACAGTATTGCTTCTTTATTTGAAACAAGGGGTGAACAATTCCTTCCTATCAAAATATCCCTCACTTATTGGGTCAGTGAGTCATAGAGGGATTCTTCCAATTGCTAAGCATATCTATTCCCAATTGTATTCTCCATGTTCTGTTGGTAAGTAACAAATTACCATAAATTTAGCAGCTTTCAACAATTTCTATTTGTTATCTCACAGTTCTGCAGATAAGAATTCCAGGCAGGCTGAACTGGGCTCTCTGCTTGGGGCCTCACAAGTTCAAAGTCAAGGTGTTAACTGGGATGGGCTCTTATCTGGAGGCTCTGGGGAAGAATCCATTTCCAAGCTAATTCAGACTGTTGGCAGAATTCAGTTCTTTGTTGTTGGAAGACTGAGGTCTTCATTACTTTGCTTGCCAGCTGGGGACTTCTCTCTATTTTTAAAGACCCCCTGCATTCCTTGGCATGTGGCCGCCTCCATCCTCAAAGCCAGCAATGGCACCTGGAATCCCTACTGTGCTTCAAATCTCTGACTTACTGTTTTGCCAGTAGCTGGAATTAAAACTTCCAGTTTTTAAAGGGTTTGTGTGATTGGATTAGGCCCATACAGATGACATCCTTCTTCCCACATCACATAAAATAATCATGGGAAGGATAGTTCATCATATTCACAGGTTCCACATTCAAAAGGGAAAACGTTGTACAAAAGCAAGCGTCATTGGGTGCCATTATTAGACTTCTACCTACCATACCAATTACATTTATGGTGGGAAAATAACCACAGAGTGGGTTCACAACCCTGTAGTCCCCATAAGGTAGACTCACACCAAGACTTAATCAATCACCTGACTTCCATGAGACTTAATTGATCACCTGACTTTCATAAGCCTCCATTCTGAACGAACAGACCATGTGGTATTATGAGGATTAGGCATTAGTTTATGTTTCTGAGAATTAAGCATTAGATCAGAGCCAGTAACCAACAACTTATGGGGCAAAATGCTTACGATTGCCTTTATTAATGGGTGTTGGTAAAATAATAAAGCATTTGCCAAATCAACCACTGTACACTGGATGCCAGAGACTGTGTTGATTTGTTCCAGTAAACATCCCTCATTTTGAACTCTGCTGCAACTGGCATTACTACCTACATTGTATTCATTCTATCCCAACTGTATTCTCAATGTTCTGTTGGCAAATTCCCATGTTATACGGGAAGCACAGATACTTCTTGTCCCCTAATTTGCAAACACACTTGCACATGGCAACAGGTCCCTCAGACTCAGAGGAAGATTTTGAGGAGAATTCAGCATGTAAGATTTTCAAGAGTCTTTTCTCAAAGGGACCTAGCCTCCCCATTAATTGAGGGACTCTGGATGAATGAACTAGCACGAGTCTGGGAACTGGGAATGAGGTCATAAATCCCCACTACAGAAACTTGAGTCAGGCTTGTACATAAGAGAGCTAAAACTTTTCCACTTATATGTGAAGCATCACCTTAGTAGGCTGCACATCTATTTTACTACCAGGGACTCATTAATCAATTAGCTATCAACACAGTTTGCTATGGGTCAAAACACTCTGATTACCACTCTATCCCTGAGGCTTAATTCAGTAATTGCACCCACTTATCTCTGACAATTAATCTACACCACTGGACCTCCACCGTGCCTGGATCCCATTATTTCCAGTGAAATCTGTGAACCTAATTTCACTGCCATATCTCCCACTATTATCATGGGCGTACATAGCACAGTCATCGCTGGCTTTTTCAAGGAATCCTTCCTCTTTGCCAGGAAAGTTCTAGCATTCCAATATCCTTGACTATAGGATGCTGTTATAGGCTTTAATTATCCAATCCAGTAGACTGTTAGTGCCATTCTTAGGTGCTATGGCAATACCTTGAATCTCAAATCCTAGATGAATATCCCCATTGACAAATGTGTTCTGATTTAATCTTATATTTTTATCTTCTTGGCCTATTACTCTTAGAATCAATTCCCATATCTTTTCCCAAAATTCTGCTAATAGAAGTTAGCAAGACATTCAAATATAACAGTTTATAGGTATGGTAAAGATGATTGCATATGCTTTGCTATTTGTATTAGTTTGCAAGGTCTGCCATAACAAAGCACCACAAACTGGGTAGCTTAACCAATAGAAATTTATTTTCTTACAGTTCTGAAGGCTAGAAGTCTGAGACCAAAGGGTTGGTAGTTTCTTATATAAACCTCTCTCCTTGGCTTGGGTATCTCCACTTGATCTTCTCTCCGTGCATATCTGTGTCCTAATCTTTTTTCATAATAAAGACACCAGTATATTGGACTAGGATCCACCCTCATAACTTCATTTAACTTGAATTACCCTCTTTAAAGATGCTGTCTCCAAATACAGTCACATTTTGGGGTACAGGGGGTTAGGACTTCAACATATGAACCTGGGAAGGACACACTTCAGTCTGTAACACTGTTCTTATAATATAAGTGCAGTTGATCATCCTTCCCCTTGAATATCAGCTGACCTTGCAATCTGTTTTGAACAATAACATGTGGCAGAAATAATACTGTATAATTTTCAAGGCTGGGCTTTAAAAAATATACTGCTTCCTTCTTCACCTAGCACCACTCTCTCCCTCACAACCACTTACTAGGTAAGAAGTCCCACTACTGCTAAAGACAGAAGTCAAGTGGAGGGAAGCCCAAAGCTATGTTTGATGTTCTAGCTCCATCTAATCTCCAAGCTGAAGAGCTATACAGTTGAGCTCTAGCTAACCTGTAGAATCTTGACAGTACTAGCTCATGCCATTAAGCTTTAGGGTGGTTTGTAACCACCCTACACTGAACCAAAACAATAGGCGATTTCTGGAGTACGCTTTGTACTTTTCTGTCTGGCTGCACAGGACTCTGACTTTCGTCATAGGCTTGGAAGCAATCAGATAGTGGAGGTAGGTCTTGAGGAGAATTTAGCAGTTGCTTAGGGTGAAGTTATTGGAAGGATTTTATGCATGGGAAGTCAACCCCTCAGCCAGAATATTCAGAGAGAGTTCTCAGCTACAGCTATGTCAGTCCAAAACCCCCATCCCATATGTCTCAGGGTCTCATTCTGTTCGCTGGTGCTCTTGTCTCAGCAAAAGAAATATAGTGGCTGTTGGCTCTGCAATGCCATATTTCTTGCAATCTGGATGGCGCTTGATCCTCAGCAGCTATTACTAGACATAAGAGATTCATTCAAAATGGCTATAGGGGCTTTCTGATTTTACTCCTGCCCCCCTTCAGGGACATTCAAATCTTGCCATTTGTCCTTTTCTCTGCGTGTAATCTCTAGTGCCACCAGACATGATCTGCCCACACCAAATCTCTAAAATCTTCATTGTTGCCATAGTGACTAAGTATCTCCGTCCTTTGATCTCCCCAAGTCTTGGCTTCCACCAGCACTCTCTCCCATGCTACCACTGCCAATAATTTAAGTAACTGATGCCAACACATGCTACGGATTACCAGTGTCTCATTTCCCCCAGCGAGGACGCTATCAGATAACTCATCAGATATGTAAGCAACCCAGTCACTGAATCCTTTTTGACGGATGCTGGTGCAGTCACTGTATCAGCTAGGGCCCTGACGAAGAGTTTAAAGAAAGAACTATTTACAAATGCATGGGCAGAGGGGAGGAGCAGCAACAAAGGAGGATGAAGCACCCAGGACCATTCACAGCAGGAAGTGATAACCACTCCTAGGTCGAGAAAAGACCGGGGATAGGGAGAGTTAGCAGACCTGGCAAAAGCTGAAGCTGCAGGAGAGATCTGATCCATTGGATATGTAACTTTCATGGAAGAAGTGCAGGTATTGCTAAGTGGGGGCCTGGTATGGGGGAATCCAGGGAAATTAACACTCCAGCCCCTCTCTCCCGCAATCCACCCATCTCCTGCCATTGTCTTCCACTGGCCAGAACTATCGGGAAGCCAGGGACAAGGAAACCAGATGACATTCCTAAAAGTCAGCCTCCTGGGGCTCAGAGCAGGTGTAGAAGGGTGAAGCATATCTTCACAGAAAATGTCTAGCATCATGACTCACATCCAAATCTTATTTTCTACCTGGATGTTCTCCACACATCCTGAACTGATCATCACTTTATTCAGGGTGAGGGCCTTATTAGGACGTTTAGTAAGACCCTTAGCTTTGCTGGTGTTGGTCTTAATAATTTTTTTTCCTTGATTTTTTTTTATCCTTTTAAAATTTCTTTTCCCAGCTTACTGTGTCTACCTTCCTGACAAGGCACTCTGATGTGTGTATCGTCTATCCTTGAATTAACATATATCCTTGTAAACATGTAATTTTGTCTTATAAGCATATGTATCATGATGGCTAACTTTATGTGTCAACTTGACTGGGCCACAAGGTATCCAGGTATACAGCCCAACATTATTCTGGGTGTACCCACGAGAGTGTTTCTGGATGAGATTAGCATCAGAATCTGTAGGCTGAGTAAAGCAGATTGCCCTCTGGGATGTGGGTGGGCCTCATCCCATCTGAAAGGACAAAAAGACTGGCCCTTCCTTGAGTAAAAGGGATCCCTCCTTCCTGGCCTTCGAACTGAGACATCGAAGTTTTTTCATGCCTTTGAAGTTGAACTGAAGCATTAGCTCTTCCTGAGTCTTGAGCCTGCTGGCATTCACGCTGCAACTACACCATTAGCTCTTCTGGGTCTCCACTACCAACAAATCTTTGGACTTGTCAGCTTCCATAATCATGTGAACCAATCCCTTATAATAAATTGTGTATGTCTGCGACTGCGTGTGTGTGTGTATGTGTCTCCCATTGGTTCTGTTTCTCTGCAGAACCTTGACTAATATAGGTATCATTAATTTACCGAATGGTACTGCACTACAAAGCTCTTTCTGATTCTTGCCTTTGTAACTCAGCACTGTATTTATAAGTGCTTCTTATTCATGTTGCTGTGTGTATAACTCATTGGCTGCTTCTAACTACTGCTAACTACTATTCCATAGTTAATGTACATTCCTTTTACTTAGCAATTCCCTTCATGGTGGCATCCATCTCCCAGATAGCACAAATGATCCACTAATGAGCATCCTTTTACCTCTGTCCCATAGGCAGGTGTGAGGACAACTCGGAGCTGTATGTTTGGGGTTGTTTTCCTGAGTTGTTTTCAGAAGGATCTTAGTTTTGTATCTCCTCTACATGGGTTCCAGTTCTCTTTTAAAATGTCACTCAGTAAAACAGCTGCTTGGCTCTCTTCTTTAGTTCTTGCTTCATGTCTGTACCCTCCTTCCCAGAAGAAAGAAGAGATCATTTTAGAATAGTTGAAACATGGCTGGGCATGGTGGCTCATGCCTGTAATCCCAGCACTTTAGGGAGGCCGAGGCGGATGGATCACAAGTCAGGAGATTGAGACCATCCTGGCTAACATGGTGAAACTCCATCTCTACTAAAAACACAAAAGTTAGCCAGCATGGTAGCACACGCCTGTAGCCCCAGCTACTTAGGAGGCTGAGGCAGGAGAATTGCTTGAACCCGGGAGGCAGAGGTTGCATGAGCTGAGATCACACCACTGCACTCCAGCCTGGGTGACAGAGTGAGACTCTGTCTCAAAAAAATAAAATAAAATAAAATAGTTGAAACACACCAGAACCCCTGATATTTATAACCACCATATATGTGATTTGCATGTTAGAGATAAGACAGGAAACTGGGAGATTTGGGGTGACATCCCCAAGTCATTTGAGTGATGTAGAGGTGTGCCCATTTATCATGTGCTCCATTCATACATGGGTGAGATCACACATGCATCAATTCAATGTTGGTCTGTTGGGAAGTTAAAGTGATCGATTGCCATCTAAAGACAGATCATAAAACCTGACACCGCTGTTGGGAAATGTTAGCGCAGAATTGTGATGGTTAGATTATTTGATTTGATAAAAAAGCTAATGCTTGCTTGTAAATAAAATTTACCCATGCTGTTCTTCTCTGGAATCCTCTCCTCATTTTCCTTATTAAACCCAGTGTACCATTCCTGCTACCCTAAGCCTTCTCTATATCACCATGAAGGAGATGTTTGGATCTGATTCCAGGCCTGTCTGTCTGCAGAGGGTGCACTCTTAGCCCCTTGGGAGGTACATCAAGCAAAGCTCAGCTCCAGTGCCCAGAACCCCTCCTGCCACCCTCCTTGTGTGGTCATGGCACCCCAGTTTCTTTTCAGAACCTCAAGATTCTTTTTTTCTCCCTTTCCCTTTATGGCTTTCAGGTAGGTATCAGGGATTCTTATAAAATCTCACATGTGGTGGAGCTTTCAAAGATTATCTTTTCAAGGTTCCCACCTGAAGCAAGAATGCAGCCCCTGGCATTTCAGCAGCTGGTTCCCTGCTTTGCCTGGAAAACATCTCACTTTCTCCATTGCCCTTCTGTGACACTCCTATCCTGGAGAAGTGCCAGTGCTACTCTGTCTGGAAATGGCTTTTTGCACCTCTTCTGCTTAGTGCAACCCTACTCTCCCAGGCCACACAGACCGGCGCCACTCCTCCTGGCTCCTGACAGTGATCTGAGCACTCCCAGACATCATTGCATCTTCCCTTTGTCAGATAA
Organism: Cacajao melanocephalus; assembly: GCA_963573385.1. Lineage (NCBI taxonomy): Eukaryota > Metazoa > Chordata > Mammalia > Primates > Pitheciidae > Cacajao > Cacajao melanocephalus. The sequence goes on from CAUYLG010067528.1 coordinate 19,051, forward strand.
ACAACCCCATTCCCTTCCTCGTGTATCATTTCAAAATAAATGTACATGGGGTACCTTCATCTTTACCCTTATTCCTCCCTGTGGAATGAGGGACTCTGAACTCTAAAAGACACATCAGGAATTTCTACAAGAGGTGTGCAGTTAGGGACTTAGAGAGCCTTTCTTTGTGCCTTAAAGAACACTAGGTAAGCAATCTCATCGATCCCTCTCACCCTATGTGTGCTGTAAACTCTGGAGGGATGGTCACAGACTGACTATTAAATGGGATCCCCACAAACACAAGTACACAAAGGAGGGCTTCTGGGCTTGCCCTGGTCAGAGGGTTGAGATCCCTTCCAAGATGACATTAAAGAAAAATAAACTCTCCAATGCCAAGAAAGCCACCGTGCAAAAGGGAGACACACAAGATTAAAAGAGGTGAGACACTGAGGGGCAGAGGAGGATCCCGAGTACCATGGGATGTTGGATGGCCAGACCACACCAAAAAGACCCACCTCTTCTAAAGAGTTAGTTGCTTCATTAGCTAGGACCAGGTTAAATCAAGGAAGTTAACTAAATTTTGTGGCCCTGTGCTTTCAAAAAGAAACCTCAGCAGCTGCAGGTCACAGTTGCAAACAACACACATCCAGGGAGTGCAGCCTTTGCCCTCCCCTCCCACCCACCAGCTACAGGAACCTAATATTTCTTAAAATGATAGCACTTGATCTGCTTGGAAACTTCCATTGTGAGTCTTCTCAAAGCAAAGGGTTATTGTTTTGATGAAAAATGAACAGAGAGAGAATCATTTCCTGTGTGTGTGTGTGTGTGTGTGTGTGTGTGTATGCATGCATGTGTATGTGTGCGCATGTGCGTGGTGTTAGCATGTGTACAAACGAATGAATAACTTAACCTAAGGAGGTATGTGAATGGCTACAGAAGGCCAAGCATTTGCCTTAGAACCAAGGAAGGCTGCACCTAATAGGGCTGATCTGGCTTTTTCAGATTAGTTATTCCAAGGCACCCTGAAGCCATGGTTGAGCTGTGCAAGTCTGGTTTCATTTAAAATTGTATAGAAATGGGTGTATTTATAAAACAATAATTAGTTCTGCAATTCCTTGAAAAACAAATGCATATATGAAAATGTATATATGTTTATATTGTATCAAATCGTTCTGGAGGAAGGCTGAGGCTAGACATGATAGCAGAATTTTTAATTCACAATGTCAGTAGCAGAAACAGCACCTCTTCCTCCCCCAAATCACCACCTCATCACTACCAAGTTAGTCCAACCACCAATACTATTCTTTGAGGGCCCTTGCCAACTGGGCTTAACATAATCCGGTTTTTTGGGTCTGACACCCTTTTGTGCCTGCTCTAGACTGGAAGGGGGCCCCCAGATAATCTTTTCTAAAACTACCTGCAGAATCTTCAATATATTCAAAGTTTGGGGGGTGGGTTCTTTTTTTCTTTTCTTTTCTTTTTTGAGACAGAGTTTCACTCTTGTTGCCCAGGCTGGAGTTCAGTGACATGATCTTGGCTCACTGCAACCTCTGCCTCCCGGGTTCAAGTGATTTTCCTGCGTCAGTCTCCCAGGCAGCTGGGATTAAAGACACCCGCTACCATGCCTGGCTAATTTTTTTGTATTTTTAGTAGAGACGGGGTTTCATCATGTTGGCCAGGCTGGTCTCGAACTCCTGACCTCAGGTGATTCACCCACCTTGGCCTCCAAAAGTGCAGAGATTACAGGCAAGAACCACTGCTCCTGGTCAATACATTCAAAGTTTAACAGACTTGATCTGCCGGCTGGATGCTGCTCTCACATACTTTCCTCTTCTCCAGGATTCATAAGGATTCTCAACAAAGAGCAGACCATGATCAGTGGTACCATTGCACCTGCCCCCCACCACCCTTCACTGACTTGCATGCTCAGAACCAGCCCCCACCTCACCCCTACACCTGCAAGGCTCATTCTCAGGAGACTTCAGAAAAGTCAAAAATAACTCCTCATCAGAAAAAGCCCAGGCCCCCTGCTTTAACATGAAAACCTTTGAGAATGGCCTTTTCAGCTTCAAAGCCACCATGGTGGGCAAAGCTTCAAAGACAGGGCAGGGTTAGCTTTGAAGATCTGGTGTTTTCAAAGCAGTGGTCTTAACCTTCTTCTAGGTCATACACCCCTCTGGAAACCTAATGAAAGCTATGGAACCACATGCCATGAAAATGCACAAGCTTAATGAAAGCTTAGTGAAAATGCTGCCTGCAACTGCAGGGGGCTTGTGGACACTGAACACCAGCATAAACCGTAGGATCAGAATTCCTACTACACTATCATAGCCAGATGTACACCTCAGTTTGTCTTTTCCAAGACTTCTCTGAAGGACCCCAATGAGTCCTTCTGATCTCATTTGTCAATATTTCCACTTTTCTCTATTTCCCAGGTCTGTGCTCCATTCATCCATCCATCTGGGTCTGATATTCAGTAAGTAGATTATGATTTAGGTTGTATTTTTTCTTTTGGAAGTCAGCATCCATTCTGATTGGGAGGCGCCCGTGTCCCATAGGGTTATTTTGAATACTCTCTCTGCCTTCATCATTCATCCATGCATCTACAGATCCTTCTATCCAACTATTTATTACCACTTAGACATTGAAAATAAATCCTTCCATGCTCCAGGACTGCACAGACAGCAGGAAACAAGACAAAAATTCTCTGCCTTCATTTTATTGACAACTGAGTGAAAAGATGGATAAACGAAAGCAATTATAATGTAAAGGCATAAATGTCCTAGAGAAGATTAGGACACTTTGAAAAAATAGAAAGGAGAATATGTTTAACTTTTATTTTAAGTTCATGGGTACATGTACAAGTTTGTTATGCAGATAAACTTGTGTCATGAGGGTTTGTTGTACAGATTATTTCATCACCCAATCATTAAGGCTAGTACACATTGGTTGTTTTTCCTGAGACTCTCCCTCTTCCCACCCTCCATCCTCCAATAGGCCCCAGTATCTGTTGTTACCCTCTTTGTATCCATGTATTCTCATCATTTAGCTCCCACTTATGAGTAAGAACATCTGGTATTTGGTTTTCTGTTCCTGCATTAGTTTGCTAAGGATAACGGTCCCCAGCTCCACCCATGTTCCTGCAAAGGACGTGATATTGTTCTTTTTATGGCTGCATAGTGTTCCATGGTGTATATACTCCACATTTTCTTTATCCAGTCTACCACTGATGAGCATTTAGGTTGATTCCACATCTTTGCTATTGTCAACAGTGCTGCAATGAACATATATGTGCATATGTCTTTACAATAGAATAATTCCTATTTCTTTGGGTATATACCCAATAATGGGATTGCTAGGTCAAATCGTATTTCTTTTTTAGGTCTTTGATAAATTGTCACACAGCTTTCCACAATGGTTGAACTAATTTACACTCCCATTAACAGTGTGTAAGTGTTTGAAAGAGAATTTTAACCCATACTTGAAATCAGGGTATCAGGAATGCTTTCTGAAGAAAATTATGTATAGCTTGAGAATAATGGATAACTGGGAGCTACCCAAATATAATGCAGGCAGAAGAGTAGGTAAAGGAATGTACAACTGTCCAAAGGTTTGAGGTTCACCCTAAAGGTAATGAAGGGCAACCTCAGGCTTTTAAGCAGAACAATAATGACTCGACCTGAACCTCCCGAAGCTCACTCCAGCTCTCCAGATGACAGAATGGATCAGAGGAACCAAGACTAAAGACAAGAAACTAGTTAGAAGGCTGTTGTGGGGTTCCAGATGGTAACCTAGACCTGGATAATGACGGCAGAGTTGGAGGAAAGCGGGCGCTTTGGTGAGCTATAGAGAATAGAAATGATAAGACTTGGTAATTAACTGAGTTAGGGGTTAGGGCTGAGAGAGAAGGAATAGCCAAGAATAAAATGCCTTAATTTCTGATTTGGGCAACTAGGTGGCTGGATGCACAACTTTAAGGAAAAATGAAAAAGAATCAGTTTGGTAGGGAGGCAGAATGATAAGATAAATATAGCTTTGGATATCTTCAGCTTGAATTGCTTGCAAGACATTCAAGCAGAAATGTCTAGAAGTCAGTGGGATCTAAAATGTAAGAAAGATTCAGCCTAGAAATATAGATTTGGGAGCCACCAGTGTACACATTGTTTTTAAACCCTGGAGAAGAGTATGCAGAGCAGAGATTTTCAACCAGGGAAATGTCGCAACCCCTTCAGGGTATATTTTGGAGATGTACACAAGCATTTTGTAGTTGTTACTACGACTGGGGCAACAGCTGGCTTCTACTGGGTGGGAGCCAGGGCTACAGGTTGCCCTGCAATGTTAGAGATAGTCCCACACAAAGAATCCTTCTCCATTGTGTGTAACTCTCTCACTGTTTACAAAGATCTGAGCTTAGAGTCTAACTCCAAATAAATACCTTTTTTAACACTGCTATATTATACATTGGGTTTTCTAGGAATGCAACTACAGGGTAAGGTGAAGGAAGACTTCTCTGTAAACCCAACCTATATTCATGCCTTCAGATCAGACGTCTCTCCTGAAATCCTGACTTCTGCATGTTCAACATCTCCCTAATGAGCAACTCAAGCCTAAATTATCCAAAACTGTATAGCTAATCTCTCCCCTCTAACTTCACTATTCCACTCAGTCTTTCCCATCTCCATGGAGAGTGACTTTAAGGTCAAAACTTTTTAATTATCCTCAACTCCTGTAATTTTTTTCTCACAACATCTGCCCAGTTCATCAGGGAATCCTCATGGTGCCACCACCAAAATACCTCCAGACTCTGACCTCATCTCGCCATCTCCATAGCATCATATCTTCTGAGCCACAAACATCTTTTTTTCTTTTCTTTTCCTTTTTTTCGAGGGACGGGGGGAGATGGAGTCTCACTCTGTCACCTAGGCTGAAGTGCAAATGGCATGATCTCAGCTCACTGCAACCTCCACCTCCCAGGCTCAAGCCATTCTCCTACCTCAACCTCCCAAGTAGCTGGGATTATAGGCACATGCCACCACACCCAGCTAACTTTTGTATTTTTAGTAGAAAAGGGGTTTTTCCATGTTGGCTAGGCTGGTCTTGAACTCCTGACCTCAGGTGCTCCATTCTCCCAAAGTGTTGCGATTACCAGCATGAGCCACCGTGCCCAGCCCATCTCTTGCCTGGTTTATTGCAATTGTACCTAACTGGCTTCCCCACCTTCATTTTGGATCTCTTACAGTTCACGCTCAACTGCAGCCAGAGTGACGCTATTAAAACCTAAGTTAGATTACATCACTCCTCAGATCTAAACCTTCCAACAGCTCCCCATTTCCCTCACAGAAAGAGCCAAGTCCTAATGCTAACCTACAAGGCCCTTAATAAACCTCCCCTGGGCCCTGATTACCTCTCTGGCCTCATCTCCTTTGCTCTCCCCCTCACTTGCTTCTTCCAGGCCGAAGGAGCCTCCTTACTCCTCCTCAATATAAACTGCTGAACACACTCTTGCATTTCAGCCTTTCTGCCAGCTATTTCTTCTACCTGAAACACTCCTCCTCCAATTATCTAAATAGCTAACTCCCACACATCTTCACACTGTGGCTCAGATCTTAGCTTCTCAATGAATCCCGCGCTGAACACCATGTCTTACCTGGCAGCCCCCTTCCAGCCAACATTCCGGGTCCTTTCACTCTTCTGCATTTTCCCCGTATGTCTTCTCAGCTTCTAAACAGCACATTATTAACTTAGGATCCAAGTTTACTTTTTGCTCTCTGTCCACCCTACCAGCTGCAAGTTCCATGAGGGCAAGAATCTTTGTTTTATTTATTTCTATTTCCCAAGTGTCTAGAATAAAGCCTAGCAAATAATAAGTGCTCCATAAATATTTACTGAATAAATGTATTAATGAACTGTGGTAAAATTAGCTCTCAGGCCGTCATATGTTCCTCCCAAACTATTGATTCTGGCATAAATTCCATGAGAGACTTTCTTCTGGATATTCAAAGCTAAGCATTGAGAATTTTTTAAGAACTTACTTTATTTCTCAAAACAACAACAATCATAGCAAAAGACCTGTTTTTCAAGGCTGCTGGTTCTTCTAGAAGTTCAGATCCATTCAGGATCTCAGCTGTATTCTTGGTTCTAGGCCACATGGGCAGTCACAGCAGGAAAACAAGTGTGGTAGCGCAAGGTGTGTCGGGGGTATCAGAAAAAGAACCCTCAACTGCTGTCTCAAAATGCTCTTCTCTGCATATATTGGAGCAGCTCTGGTCTTTGGGACTTTCTTTGGTTAAGCCACAGTCTTACTCTCTCTACCCTTTATCATTTGACCTTGGTACTTCTTTCTAAGATGAGCAAGGATAAGACTCTCCCTTCTTCCACATGGAACTCTTTCAGGCCTACTTGAAGGGCTAATTTAACCCCTTAGTCTTTGCACTTCCTCTCACTGCCCCATCACTTAGTCTTCTCATTCAAACATCTACTGGCTCTTTATCTCTCCTCCTATGACACCAGTTAAATTAAGCCCTTTCAACATCCTAGTAGGATCTTCTGCATGGATTCAGATTTGTCTCTATCCCTCCTATAGCACAGGACCCACGATGGACACTATATTCTAGATGTGATGTCACTGTGCATGGATGAGCCAGAACAGAACCCCACCCTGAAGCTTTAGTTACTTATTTGCACAACCACTTCACATTCGTCCAGAGGGTTCAGTGTTACTCTAACAGAAACAAAAACAGAAAGTAACTGCAGGGTTTTAAACAGGAGGATAATGACCAAAACTGAGTTTCTCTAAGGTCACATCTCATTCAAACATCTACTGGTTCTTTATCTCTCCTCCTATGACACCAGCTAAATTAAACCCTTTCAACATCCTCGTAGGATCTTCTGCATGGATTCAGATTTGTCTCTATCCCTCCTATAGCACAGGACCCACGATGGACACCATATTCTAGATGTGATGTCACTGTGCATGGATGAGCCAGAACAGAACCCCGCCCTGAAGCTTTAGTTACCTATTTGCACAGCCACTTCACATTCATCCAGAGAGTTCAGTGTTATTCTAACAGAAACAAAAACAGAAAGTAACTGCGGGGTTTTAAATAGGAGGATAATGATCAAAACAGTTTCTCTAAGGTCGCTCCAGAGGAGCGAATAGATCAGAGGAGTCAAGGCTGAAGGCCAGAAACCAATTAGGAGGCTGTCGTAGGGTTCCTGATGGGAGTTCACTGGAAACCTCTAGTCCCTAAGTCCCATTGACACATGTTCTATGAGACTAGATTACCTTTGTCTTACGCTTTTGAACTTGGATTTTGGTTTCTTTTTTCATGAGTTAGGAGACAAGGACCCTTATTTTTTAAATCTGAACCCTTTGGTCATTTATTTGGGTTAAGCCAAAATGTATCCCCCCTGTGCTTCTAAAACATGCTTCTAAAATTTTACTTGGCATTATTTTTCTGTGTGTTCAGGTTTGTTGTTACATTCCCTCCCACCCCTTCCCTAAAGCCTGGGGTTTCTTTGAAGAGAAACTCCAGGCCTGTTCTCCTTTACATAGCACAAAGCAAAGTTCCTTGTACACAGCTACCCTGATTGCATTTGTTGAATTAAGCTAAGGTGAATGGGTCTGAATTAAAAGCTGCTGTTAAAATGCAAATATGCTATCTGGGCTCCACATGGCATTAAGATACCCATTAAAACCTTGGCACAGAGTAATTCATTGAATCAGTTAATAACCACCCAGTAAGCAGTGAAGGGCTGAAACATGGGAAAATACAGCTTAGACTTGGGAGGGCCTTGAGGGAAACAGTACGAGACCCAAGTCTACTGGCTGAGGAGCAGGCAGATTGGGTCCTGCGTCAAATAAAGGAGCATGGAGTTGAATCCAGAATAAACTAGAGTTCAAATGCTGTTGCTTACAAGCTCTGTGACCCTGGGAAAGTTAATTAACCCCTATGGACCATGATCTTTGCCTAAAGAACCACAGAGTCAAATGCCAAAGACTTGTACAGCTTGTCTTTGATTTCCTAAGGTTACCCATATTGTGATTAGTCTCACATGTTTCTGGATGTGTTGCAGACTGGTGCCTGGCACACAGCCGGCCCTCAACGTCTACCAGTTAAATGAATGAAAGTGACTGGGTCGTCAGGCTGTCATGGGTATGAAAGCCAGCTTCACCATTCTCTACCAGCTTGCTCCAGGTAGGACTTCAGCTCACAGTGCCTCACTTTTTAAGTCTATGAAATGGAAGTATAATGCCTTCCTCTCAGTTTATCACAAAGATAAGCTTATCACAAACTTTCTCAGTTAAAGTGCCTTTGTCCATTTTCTGTTGCTTATAATGGAATACCTAAAACTGGGTAATTCATAAGAAAACTAATTTCTTTCTTACAATCCTAAAGGCTGAGAGGTGTAAAGTTGAGGGGCCACATCCAGGGAGGGCCTCCTTGCTGGTAGGGACTCTTCTGAAGAGTCCCAAGGTGGCCCCAGGTATCACATGGTGAGGGGGCTGAGCATATGAGCTCAAGTCTCTCTTCCCCTTCCATGATAACTCATTAATCCATTAATGGATTAACCCACTTATGTGGGCAAAGCCCTCATGATACAATCACCTCTTCAAGGTCCCAGTTCTCAATACTGCCACATTGGAGATTAAATTTTTACATGAATTTTGGAGGAGACAAATATTCAAACCATAGCAGAAGGCATGCAAAGCGCCTTCACATAGTTATTAAGTATTGGTTCTTCCTATTTCCCCTTGTTAACACCCCTAGTGCCATTTTCACACATTTTTTGGACAGAAGAGAAATTGCTTGGCAGTGGGATATTTGATTTTCCCTTCCAAATGAATTTCTGATCACAAAAGACATGAATTGCTTTAGGTGAACTTTCCCTCGCTCTCTGTATGTGAAGCTGGACTGCCGTTTTATGTGCTCAGGTGCCTTCACTTCCTTTCCCCAAAGAAAGAAGCAAAAATGCGCATATGTTCACTCCTACCCCTCTGAGCAACGACAGTAAACAACCAACACACCGCAGGAGCCAACCGTTGACCCTGTGTGTCTGTGTATTTCTAGCAGCCCTCAAGTAAATGGGCATGTGGCCCCCGTTGGAGCACAAAGTTTACAACTCACAGGTGCAAGAACAATTTTTCAATTAGGGATAATGTGGTTCTTCATCATGTTTTTCTGGAGCCTTGTTGGGGGAGGGGCTCTGGCCAGGTGGAAACTCAGCACAACAGTTACAGTTTAGTCATCTGAGATGTGTTTTTTCAAAAACAGAAAGCTTCTGATTCGATAGCTTTGTGAGATATAAGTCCATGGTGGTGATTCGTGATTTACTCCTGCTGGAATGAATGAGTAGATTTAGTGGTTGCCTTTTCAAAATTGTTGCAAATGTATGAACCTATTCACTGGGCCCTTTCTGATTGACTGGACTTTTCTATTTCATCAGGCTGAATTCTCCTTTTGGCTCAATTATCAGCCTCCACACCCCATTGATTTTCCCTTTTAATATCTCTCCTATCCATCTTACCTTTTAAAGTAAGCCTTTGCTCCCACTGGTCAGGATGAATGATATGTCGTAGAGCTTTCATTCTACCTTAAAGGAAAGAGTTGGGATGAAGAGAGAAGCAGCAGATGCATTTTAAGTTGTGGGGGAAAAAAATGTGGGAACATGCCTGATTAAAGAAAGGGCAATAAAAAAATTAGAGTGTATGGCACAGAGGAGGTAAAGATGCAAAGCAAGGTGAGGTTGAAAATGTAGATCAGAGTGGCACATATATACCATGGAATCCTATGCAGCCACAAAACAGGATGAGTTCATGTCCTTTGCAGGGACATGGATGAAGCTGCAAGCCATCATTCTCAGCAAACTGAGACAAGAACAGAAAACCAAACACTGCATGTTCTCACTCATAAGTGGGTGTTGAACAATGAGAACACATAGACACAGGGAGGGGAACACTGGAACCTATCAGTTGAGGGGAGGGGTAGGGAAGGGATAGCAGGGGGTGGGAGGATTGGGGAGGGATAACATTGGGAGACATACCTAATGTAGATGATGGGGGAATGGATGCAGCAAACCACCATGGCATGTGTATATCTATGTAACGAACCTGCAGGTTCTGCACATGTACCCCAGGACTTAAAGTATAATAATAAACAAATAAATAAATAAATAAAATGTAGATTAGAGTTAAGTTGTTGAGAAACTTGATTACCTTATAAATGTATTTTTTACTTTAATGCAAAACCCATGGGGAATTATTGAAGAATTTAGAGAGGAAAAATATTGTCATCAGTCTGGTGTCTACACAAAAGACAGACTGAAGCAAAGACTAGAAGGGGGAGATTAGATGTACTCCGGTTTCGTAATTGGGAGGAAGAAAGAGAATGTAATTCCATTCAGCATGTTTCAAGCCCAACTATGTAACAATCCAGAGGCATGGAAGGATTAAGTGGCCTTCTCAGCGCCAGAGATTTGGTACTCTGGCTAGTACCAGAGATTTGAAGTTGAGAAACTGACACAAACACCAAAAACTGTGGAGGGCAGAGATGATAATTTTATAGAATTTTGCCCCCAATATTCACAATGCAATACAGATTCATATTCAGTAAACACTTATTGGGAATTTACACTATCAGGAATGCTTTTAACCACAAGTAATGGAATGCACAAATAATAGTGGCTAGCATGATATAAGACATTAGTTACCTCACATGACAAAAAGCCTAGAGATCATTGTTTTTGTGTTAATTTGTTGCATTTCTATAATATAACTGCTTTCACTCCAAGCACTGTGCAGAGCCTCCCAGAAGACTTCCATATGTGCTCCATTGGTTCTTCCTAGGTTCCACAGCAAGCCTTAGCTGCAAGGGAGGCTGGAGCTAAATGTGCATTTAGCATTCCTACCCTAATAGAGTAAAAGGAAGCCAGGGAGGAAAGAAGTGGGAATAAAGGTTGGAACAGCCACCCAACAGTGACTACCACACCTGCTTATCTGCCAAGCACTTTCACAACCAACGTTGCTGCATAAAATTCTTAGCCATGAAGTAAACATCATTCCCAAAATTATCAACAAAGAAACAGAGGCATGGAAGGATTAAGTGGCCTTCTTAGGATTGCAGAGCTAGTAGCAGAGATTTGAAGTTGAGAGACTGGCACAAACACTCCTCAATTAACTGTATACTTCAAAAAAACAACTACGCTCACATGAAGAAAGGTGAAGAGTTAGGCAAAGGGCTATAAAACCTCAGAGAATAAATGTAACATTTGAGCTAGGCTTTGCGTGAGTTTTTACATGCAAAGAGTGAAGAAACAGCATTCGTAATACATGAAACAGAAGGAACTATGGCCCAGAGTCACACAAATATTAGAGCCAGGACTGATAAGGAAGGATAAGGAGTCCACCAGTTGGAGAAGGGAGGGCATCTTCCAAGAAATGAACTGAAACCATGGCAGTCACTCTCACCCCAGGTATCCGTCTCAAGGCCACCTACCTCAGATGTCAACAGAGGCCATGCTGGCCCCCAAATCCACTGCTCTGAGAAAGTGGAACTGGTGCCCCCCAGGCTGAGGTCATGGCTGGGGTCTTCATATATGAGCCATTTTGTAGAGAATTTGTAAGCATCCACCAAACAGTGATTTGCAGAATACAATAGGATGTATTGAAAGCACCAATAAATTAATATTGGGGCTGTAAAAATTCAGTCTGAGCCAAAGGGAAGCAGTTACTTTACTTCAGTGTCACTTTGGTAAAAGCAAAAGAAAAATCTGAAGAAACGAAACCCAATTGGGTGAATCTGACCTCACAAGCAATATGAGAGTAAACCAATCTGGGTTAACTCCCAAGCTTACTACCTCCTAGCTTTGTTAGCCTGGGTACATGTGAACAAAAGTTCTCTAAAAATAAATTTTGAGGAAAGAGACTTTATTCCAGAGATAAACTGGGGAGATGGTTGCAAACTGGGGAGATCCAACCTTCAATGTAAAAGAAAGGTGACTTCCAGAGAACAAAGGGAGAGTTTGGCTTTTATGGAGAAAATTCCCCGCCAGGTTCTCAATCAGGTTTATTTATGCAAATGAAGCATTCAAACTTGCTTAGTTCTGATTGGTTGACATAGCTGAGCCCTGATTGGCCAAGGCAGGTGAGCTCTGATTGGTTAGTTCCCAAATTAGAGATTTGAGAGTTCTGAAGGAAGGTCCCAAGATTAAACCAGAGGGATGAGTTTTCAGGGAACTAAGAGATACGTGTGACCTCTAGTTAGCAAATGACTGCTTGACTATTTTAAAGTTAGGCCCAGTTAGGTTCTTGGGATTCATCTTGAAGAATTAGCTCTTTCAGGTTCACATTTGTCAATATTTCACATTTCTTCTCCAATCTGAGCCCCTGTGCCCAATAGCAGCTTAGCATTATACAAAGCCCACTGTTTTTTTCAATCAGATGTCCAAGCCCAGGCTGTCCGACAATAGCAAGTCACGTGGACTTACTGAGCATTATTTTTTTAATCTGTACTTGAAAATCAAATCTGAGTGAAATTTACATTGGTGGTCACAGATCTTAGTACCTGGAAAATGCCCAAGAAATGCAAGCTACCATTATTAGCAGTATTCCTAATGTCACTCTAATTAATATGAACAATGAAAGCAATAATATCTACTTCACAGTGCTGTTAAACAGACAAGTACTAAAGAATAAAATCATTTAACCAGTCTTGTAATATGAAGTACATAAACAAATAGTTCATTTGCTTCTCTCTCACCAGCTTTTTCTTGGCTGAAAAGAAACTTTCCATTGGAAAACAAAATTTCAGTAATGATAACAAGATCTTTTCTCCATGGTTTTCGGTTGTCTGAGTCTGTGTAGTTAGTTGATATACCCAGAGGTGATGTGAGCTCAGAAGCGGAAAGGGTGGAATGATGGGTGATCCCAGATGGAGGTCTTGATAAGCTGATGAGATAGGAAAAGAATGAGGATAGTAAGTTAAAAATATTGACAAGAGGGAGATCAAAGCAAGGGGTCATGGGGACTAGGCTTGAAAAGGAGAGAAAGGCAAGATGAGGATAATGGATAGGAAGAAAGTGGAAGGTCAAAGAGTAGAGAGTTCCATGAAGAGAATGTGAATGAGAACTGAAATGACGGAGGTGGACGCTGAAATGACTGTGGTTGGGAAGTGAGGTGCTAAAATTTTAAATTTCAGCTTCAGGAAACAGCAGGGCCATAATGATGGATGGATGACGTCAGGTGAAGAAAGGACCCCCAGAGACTAGGAAACAGAGGGTGTGAGAGATCAGCATGCTGATGACTTGTTGGGATCATGAAAGGACTTGGAGGGAGGTTCAAGGTGTTGATGAGTGAGGTGACAGCAGGCTGGCTGAGGATGCACATTCTGCAGAGATGTCTGCTTAAACCATAGCCATCTGGGAATTGTGTCCCTCCTTCAGTACTGGCAATTTCCAGTGAGTAGCTAGACTATCACCTTCTCCCAGTTCTGTGTCCTGTTTTGGACTGTTACTTGTCTTCCTCAACATGGATAACTGTCACCATAGTTATGGTTGGAGGCTGTGGTTCCCAGTCAATCAGGATCCTGCCATTGACTATTTTGCTAGTGGTTTCCTAGGCTTGAAGCCTTTCAGCCACATTAATTCTTAACCACAAACCTGGTCAGTATCCCCAAGAGGAAAATACTTTGTCCTACATACATTCCCCATGCCCAAATGTTCAGGCACCCTTACTCCTTTCACATCTGAACATTGCTTCCTGAAGGTTTCATGTGCGGAGACTCCTTCACACACAATCTAGCATAAAATGTAGCCAGTTTCTTCCCCCATGATAGGTGTGATGCACTTAACACTCACTAATTGTTAAGGTATTTAATGGCTACAATCTACGATGAATGTGGAGATGCTTTAATGGAATGTATGCCTATTAATTAAAAAAGCATTTCACATGTGCATTAGTGATTCTTCATACATTTTTTAAAAATGAGCATGTGAATTTGTGAGACATCAGATCTATTTATTCTACAGACAACTGTAGAACCCTAAACAATAAACCCATAGCTAGCAAGAAGTGTATGACCCATAGGTTGGGCACTGCAGGTTTAAGACATTTGGTCTTCGCAACTCTAGAAAGATTTTTTAAATGAGGAAACCAAGACCCAGGCATAATAAGAAACACAGATCAACCACAGCAGGGACTTAAGCATCAGGCAAGTGTGTATTCAAACTTGGTCCTCATATTTACACGGCTTGAGAATTCTTCCTTTTCTTCTACCTTCTGAACCCTGAACCCCACTGATGAAGTGAAGCTAACTCTGTTGCTTTGCTTCTGACTTCTTCTGTCCCTGTGTGCTCCAACAGCACAGGTTCTGGCCTGGAGTATACAGGGGTGATTTGTCATTTTACAAAACAAATACAGTTCGGGTGAGAAAAGAGCCAAGTGAAAAATAATCCCAAGCCAGAAAGCTACTGTGGAAGTTTGGAGCAAAAGAGAGAAACACAAACAAACCCCCCAAAAACATAAAAGCTCAGGATGATTTATTTCATAATTTAAAAATCAAAATCGCCTTCAGGCAGTAAGGCTTGTTTGCCCAGTTTTACCCTAGAGTGAGTCATAATAGCTAAGTTATATACCCTTGGAAAAACCAGGGTTTTTCCAGTGGGAGCACTGAGATATCATTAAGCCCAGCACTGTGTGTGGCTGTGCCAGAATCAAATGTCCTTTGAAATTGAGACCAGCCGAGAGAAAGCCCCAGGGCCAGTGCTCTGTTTCTCCAGAACGTGTCTGGTCCCTGTCATCTCATCCAGAAGGTGGCAGGGAAAGAATTGTGGGGCGCAAATAATCACGTTAGCTTCAGGGATAGGGCAGAGCGGGTGGGCAGCAGGAAGGAGAATATTAATCACAGGGACTAGATTGAATTCCATCTGCAGTAAGAACACAGTCTAGACACAGCCACCAATAAGTCCACCTGTATTAGTTACCTAGTACCCCAATATCTCAGCATAACAACCCCCAAATTTCAGAGGCATGCAACAGTAAGTGTTGATTTTCATTTGCAAGTCTGCGAGCCAGACTTGGCTAATCTCAGCTGGTCTTGCTGTTGTGTCTGTGGTCATTTAGTGGGTCAGTTAGGGGTTAGCTGGTCTGGAATGGTTTCACTCATATGCCTGGCATCTGCTTGGCTATCGACGAAGCAATGGAGGTACAGGGCCCATGTGCCCACCATCACCCAGGAGGCTAGCCTGGGCTTGGTCACATGGTACTGGCAAAGTTCCAAGAAAGAATGGAGGCACAAAAGGCTAAGTCACAAAGCCAACTCAGATTCAAGAGATGAGAAAGTAGATTCTAACTCTTGACCAGAGGAGATGCAAAGTCCAATGGCAAAGGCCACAGATATAGAGATAGGTAGAGAATTGGGGACCTTTCTATAACCAATTTTCTACAAGAACAGTGCCACTGGTGATGTTACAGAAGAGAACTTAGACTTTGTCTGTGAAGTCACAGATCTGCTGGTTAGAAGATGGATTTCATTTCACAATATAAGGGCAAAATAGTCCGAGCTCTCCAACAATAAAATGGACTATCTTAGGAAATGATGCTTTTACATGATTATAACTACTAATGTTGACTGTTTATTATAGGCATCAGACAATGTTCTCGGTGGCTTGCAGGAATTAATCATGGCAATAACAACATGAGCAGGGCCACTGTGAATATGCAGAAACGGTCTACTTGGCTGAGAGGCATGCTTCTTGCTGAATCATGAGCCCAGGTGTGGAGCTGAATCCACTTGGAGGAAGGAAAACCATTTGCTAATGCATACTTGGGTGATGTATTAACTTATTAACTAGCAGTAGCCCAGCCTGCTTATGAGGTTGGTAATACTGTATTCTGACTTTCAGACTTTCATTTTAGAGTTAAACAACATGAGACCTAAGGGAGTTTAGGTAAATTGCTCAGAAATATTCAGGTTTTGAGCAGAAGAGAGATTTGAACTCAGGCAGTCTACCTTCAGTTCAGGCTTTTTGACCATAAAACTACCCTGCCTGACTTGATCCTTTTAACAACCTACTAGGAAGGAAACGGATTTCTATTTCACAGATGGGAGATTTAAGGCTCCAAAAATCAATGAACTTGCTAAAAAATTAAGGGATTCAGGTAATGAATGGCATTAGGATTTGTTCCCACCTCTAATTCCAAAGCCTATTTGCTTTTAACTGCAAACTGTCTCTTCTCCATCAGTGGTCTAAGAAGTTCTCTAACAGCGAAAGCACGAAAGAAGAGACTATATGTCAGGATTGCTAGGAGAGATTAATGCATCAGCTGAGAACTGTAATTTAGTGTTCTTTTACCTTGAAAATTTTATAAATAGGACTGGCCATGAGAGCTTTCTGGGTTGCTCCGTTCTCGCTCCGGTCAATTCCTTGTGTTCAGAAGTAAGATCAAAACGAGAAATTCCCCTAGATGTAAACAAGAATCCAAAGCTGAAAAAGGCAAGGAGATCTGAACAAGACATTTAGTTTACCTTTTATTACTTACCTGCTCTAGGCTAGGGTGCTCATGGGCCCACAGAGTCTCACTGGGATCCTATTAACTGCCTGTTGCATAAAATAGGCTCTGGAAAACACCCTTCCTTCTGGGAAATCTTCCCAAACCAGCAAAAACTGTTTTGCTGACCTCCCAATGGGATTATATAGAAAATAA
Organism: Cacajao melanocephalus; assembly: GCA_963573385.1. Taxonomy (NCBI): domain Eukaryota; kingdom Metazoa; phylum Chordata; class Mammalia; order Primates; family Pitheciidae; genus Cacajao; species Cacajao melanocephalus. The sequence goes on from CAUYLG010067528.1 coordinate 35,732, forward strand.
TTTAAAATAAAATGTCTAACTCTGTGTGTCAGACTCACCAAAGTAGCCCTGGAAGGTTTATGAGGACAGAGGAGGAAGAGGCTGGGCTGCGAAGACCAGAATATCCTGGAGGCATCCACACACCCTGGGGTTTCCTTTCCTGCCTCTATCATTCTCTGGTTCTGATTCAAACTCTCCTTAACTCTGATGTAGAGCCTGGCATACTTTGGAATTGAGTACTCAGGCTCACTTCACCTATACTAATGGAATATGCTTCTTTAACCCTCCAGATTTCAAATGCACCTGTCACTACCAGAAAAAAATCCTGCCTCTGACCCCAAAATTCTGTCCCAACACAGTTTAGGCTTTTTGACCATAAAACTGATCAGCTAGCAGCTGATGCAGCACAACTCAGGCTGGCCGACCAATGGCACCAATGGCACTGTTCATCCCAGAAGGACATTGAGTTTGAGACCTGGCTCTACATTTGATTAAAAGCACGACTGGGCAAGTTGCCTGAAACTAAGCCTCAGTTTCCTCATCAGTAACAGAAAAAAAAAATACTATCTCCTGGGGTTATATTAAGAATTTAGTGACCAACATCAAAGACTCCAAAATTTCAGTTAGACAGAAGAAATGTATTTTTGAGATCAATTGTACAGAATGATGACTCTAGTCCCCATAGTCTGACCACCTCTCACCACCTCCACAGCTCCAAGCTCACCTAGTCACTGTCTTCTCTCACCTGGAGTATACAACAGCCTCTTCCCTGGTCTCTCTGCTCTCACCTGTGGTGGCATTTGAGAGTGATGCACTCCCCTTATAAGGAAGAGCATGTCTATGTCTGTATACAGTTCCCCATTTCACCCAGAATCAAAGCCACAGCCTGGAAGTGGCCTGCAGGGCCTTACAGGCTGTGCCCGCTCCCATTTCCTCTGAATCTCCTCTCTTACTCTCTCCACTTACTCCACTCCAGCCACAGGGGCCTCTTTGCTGTGTCTCAAAACACACCAGGCACACGCACACTCCATCCAAGCGCCTTTGTGGAAGCTATTCCCCCTGCTTCACTTTCCTCAGATATCACTGTGGTTCATTCTGTCCCCTTCACATTTTCCATCTTATGCCGTCAGCTGCAAGGTGTCTTCCTACCACCCCATTCACCACTGCAACCTCCCTCTCACTCTCGGCACTCCCCATTTCTCTAACTCTGTCCTTTTATTTATTTTTATTTTCATTAGTATTTATCACATTCAAGCATACAATTTAACTTATTTATTATGTTTATTATTTACTGTCACTCTCTTTCCCCCTGTTAGGATATAAGCTACTGCAGGGCAGGGGTTTTTGTCTATCCTGTTCCCTGATGGATTGCAAGTGCCTGAGCCAGTGCCTTACACAGAGTAGGCACACCACAAATATATGTTGAAGGAATGAACAGATGAATAGTAGCCATTAGCAAGATCATGTTAAGAGCCTCTTAAGACCAGGAATCGTGTCTTATTCCTGTCTGTATGCCCAACCCTTACGACAGGGCCTATCCCTGCTGAGATGCTCAGCAAAGGTTTACTGAATAAATGAAAGCAAGAAGCCTCCCTTCGTTGAGACAGGGACTGAGCACTAAGCTCATACTGGCTCTTCTGAAGGGCAACCCTGCATATCACAACCAGAGAGCAAAATTGCCTCTGACATGTAATTTAAAACCTGAGATGCCTGGATATAAAGTCTTACTCAAGTAAATGGGATCAAACGTCAGGGCATTTCCACTCTACCAAATAGATATTCTGGATTTAATGTGGTCTCTCCTTCCTTCTCAGGTCTCTCAGGCTGCCCTCACCCCTGGGGGGAGAAGGGAGATGAATTTGGCAGAGTTGGCATCAGGAGGTGGATGGCCTTGCTTCCGGTAATCCCAAGTCCCATCTGAATCTCAATTTAATTTCTGATCAGTGAGAGACCATCGCCTCCTTAATTTCCATTATGAGCCTCTTCCATCTATCCCAGACCTGGAAGAACCTACAACCTTCTTACGACACTCTCAATTCCGCAGAATGTGGATTCCATCTTAGGCTACCAGAATCCTTGGATCAGTTTATCACAGTTAATTGTGTACATGGAGAAGTGGGGAGAATAATGGCTTCAGTTTTAATCACAAATCCTCTAATCACTCACTGTGTGACCTTAGCAAGTTTTTTAACCTCTGCAAGACTCAGTTTTCCCATCTGTAAAATGTGCATAATAAAACTTGCCATTTATTTTTGTTGTGGAATCTATGTGAAATAAATGCTGTTTCCCTACCAGAACCTGAGTTCTCTAGGACAGAAATTTCTTTGTCATTCTTTCACTCATTCATTTACTGAGTGCTGTGTTTATTGAGACCCAAACAAGGTCTCACAAGGATAATTATTAAGGTACAGTCCCTGCTGTACAGGAGTCTAGGAACCTGTGTAATAAATCATTACTACCTAGTGTGATAAATGTTAAAATGAAACTATAAGCAAACACCATGAGAACTCAGAGGGAGTAATTATACTTAAGAGGAATGTGGAAGGCATCAGACAGAATATGATGTGTAAACAATTTTGAATAGCAGTTTTCCAGGCAGACAAGAGGGGAGGAGGAAGGATATTCAAGGCAGAGAGAATCGCATGAATAAGCCATGCTGCCCTGTGTTACTCACCACTGAAATTATGACTCTCCAGCCTCCACATTAAAATGTGACACATGGAGGTTCTAAGTAAATATGTGTTCAATAAACAAATCTTTACTAAAGACACCACACAGCCATCATGGACTGTTCCTGGCATTTTTAAAAGCCCAGTTTTCATTCACACCCAACTTGTTGGTAGTGGGGGCATGGGAATTTGCACTCAAATTTCCTATCACTTATTTCTGGCATTTATGAAATCACTGGTAAGACTTAAGAGGATAGTGAGTGGATACTGAGAGACTGCATTTACAGAGGAAATGGGCCCTCTGCCTTCTCTAATTAGCTGTACTGGGAAAATATTGTTTTTTATCACACACTTGGTCTCAAAATTCTTCCAGTTTAATGCTAACTTTACTGATAAGCCTAAGCTGGCAAAGTAGATCTTACTACTCACAGGCAAATGCTGGACAGAAGTGTGATCTGGCTTCTAAGGGAAAGAGATGGGAAGTGACATGCCCTGAGCATTTAAATATCACAAAGACCTCCAATGTAAATTCTCATAACCCCATTTTATAGAGGGAGAAATCGAGGTTTGGCGAATTAGTGTTTCCTGCTAGTAAGTGGCAGAGCTGGGACTCCGAGTTGGGATGTAAAAAGAGCAGGTCTATTTTTCTTGTGTTTATGGACTGAATGTTTGTGTTCCTTAAAATTTATGTGGAAGCTCTAACTCCACTGTGATGCTATTAAAAGGTGGGGCCTTTGGGATTAAGGTCAAATGAGGCCATGAGAGTGGAAGCTCTAAGATAGGATTAGTGCCTAAGAAGAGGGAAAGGCTAGAGCTCTGTCTTTCTCCACCACGAGAGGACTCAGAGAACACAGCAAGAAGGTGCCCATCTGCAAGCTAGGAAAAGAGCCCTCAGGTTATATGTAAATTTTCAGTGCCACAAAAGAAGTATTACGTGAATATAAATTTTCTCAGCAAGGCAATTTACTTCTATAGAAGGTGTGTCTCACAGATGGAGCAATGGTGAATGCACACCTGGACAATGGAGGGGAAAGGGTTCTTATTACTGATGCAGGTAGCCCCTACTGCAGATGTGAACTACTGATTAGAACTGACGGGACAGTTGTTTACTGAAACTAGAGGCAAGGGGATGAAAAGAACCAGGAAGCTAAACTTTAAAATGGAGAATTAAAGAATAAGAGAGCTGAACATGCTGACATACTGATTCTTTGAACAGAAACTTGGAGTTGTTGTATCTAACTTCTCACCAGGAACCAAATGGGCTGGCACTTTGATGTTGGAATTCCCAGTCTCTAGAACTGGGGGAAATAAATGGCTGCTGTTTAAGCCATGCAGTCTATGGTATTTTGTTAGAGCAGTTCCAGCTGACTGACACTTGTCCTCACAGAACATACATGCCTACAACCCCTGACCAAAAGCACCTATCTCTTCATGTTTTTATACTGATCGCTTCTCAGTTTTTCCTGGAAATAATAGAATATTGGGTCTTTTTCTCTATTTCTTGTGCTTTCTCAGTCTTGGCCACTGAGCTACTGAATCATCTTGATTCCCAAGTAGTCCCAGGGAAGATGACTAGTCTAGAAAATGCCAGTGCACATCAGAAATGAAGATGCCACCCTCTGCTCTACTAGAAAGCCAGGAAATGACCTGGCCAGGGATGAGGATCATCAGGGCCAGATCTGAACAGGCAGAGGTCACGGGAATTACCAGGGGATACCTAACCAGAAATACGAAGTACAACTAAAAGCAAAGCTGAACATTTATGGTGGGGTAGCCATGGCAAACAACCTCCTGGCCATCCTTGTGTCTGTGTGTGTCTGTGTCTGTGTGTGTGTGTGTGTGTGTGTGTGTGTGAGAGAGAGAGAGAGAGAGAGAGAGAGAAATGGGAGATGCAAGATGGGAAACAGGAGATGGAGGGAAAGAGTGACATACAGTGGGATGACATAGATGACAGAGATAAACTTAAAGAGGGAGGATATACAGGAAATTAGTGTTTCCAAGAGAAACCTCAAAGAGCTCTTTCTTCTGTGGACACTTTTAATACCCTCATATGTCACATCTATTTATTTCATTCAGACTCTCTACAGTATCTTTAATTTTGATTAACTGAACTGTTTCCTTTACTATGTATCAGGAAATTATTCAAACCTAAGTTAGAGACTTAAAGGTGTTATATTGTATAAGGCATGATTTTTTTTTAAATAACCAATCACTAAATACAGTAATAGTCTCAGTAACACAGTTTCCAAGGTCAAGTAAATCATCTCTGGTATTAAAAATGTTCTTTTTATGCACATAAACTAGATTGGTGATGAATGATGTGATATGTGGCTTACCAGTGTTGGAGTTTGCAAATGACAAATTAAAGCTTATTTATTATTTTCTAGAGGCTGTCTGCCTTTCTCTATTGCTCAATCATCTCCCTGGGAAAAAATACCAGATGGTAGGATCAAGAGGGAGCAACGTTGTCTGGACAGTGTGGGAACTAAATGGCACAGTGTGGGACTAAAGAGGGATATTTGGTAAGTCCTGAACTTATGTCCAAAAATCAGTTTCCCCCAGACAGGATAATAAGACAGGGCAGGCCACAGAAGGATCAAAGTAAATCAGCCATGCCTAGCAAATACTGAAACCATGTCTGCAGGTTCTGAAGATCATTGAATACGCAGAAAGTTTGTTAAATTTATATCAGGATGAATGAAAATAAGCATGGAAAAGAAAATAAGAGGTGATTATTCTGCTGTTTTCCAAGCTGGGCAAACCACATGTGCAAGGTTGGCATTTGTCCTGAATCACTATGCCTCAAGAACCACAGACACCTTGGAGGAAGGTCGGAAGTAGGTACATGGGTCTCAAAACAATGTTATAAGAAGAAAGCTCACCGTGGGGCACGGTGGCGCGTGCCTATAGTCCCAGCTTCTCGGGAGGCTGAGGTGGGAGGATCACTTGAGCCCAGGAGTTCTGGGCTGCAGCGCACTATGCCGATCGGGTGTCCGCACTAAGTTCGACATCAATATGGTGACCTCCCAGCAGTGGGGGCCCACCAGGTTGCCTAAGGAGTGTGAACAGGCCCAGGTCGAAAACAGAGCAAGCGAAAACTCCCATGCCGGTCAGCAGTGGGACTGCGCCTGTGAATAGCCACTGCACTCCAGCCTGAGCAACATAGAGAGACCCCGTCCTTAAAAAATAACAATAGGAGGCCAAGGCGGGCTGATCACGAGGTCAAGAGATCGAGACCATCCTGGCCAACATGGTGAAACCCCGTCTCTACTAAAAATACCAAAATTAGCTGGGCGTGGTGGCACGCGCCTGTAGTCCCAGCTACTTGGGAGGCTGAGGCAGGGGAATTGCTTGAACCCGGTAGGCGAAGGTTGCAGTGAGCCGAGATAGCACCACTGCACTCTAGCCTGGCGCCTGGCAACAAAGCGAGACTGTGTCCCAAAAAAATAATAATAATAATAATAAAGAAAACAAATAAAAAAAAGAAAGCTTGATGGAATGGAGAACATTTAGCCCAGGAGAGCATTCATGGGATATGACTATTGTTTTCAGAGAATGGAATGCTCTTGATACAGAGTGGGGAATCACAATTGTTTTACATGCTCCTCAAGGAGCACTGGAACCATGCACATGAATTGCATTCTAGCTTAGAATTTAAACTTTAGAAAACGTTCTTATAATAGAGTTTTTAAACAGAGAATAGGCAGATTCAGTAGGAAGTCAGCCATCTACAACTAAAGTTCTTCAGCATGTGCTTTATCAGGTGATAGATTCAAAAGTTAGTCCGGATTACCTTTCTAAAGGCAAAAATACTTTGATTCTATGAAAGGGGGAAAAACCACTATATTAGCTGGAGTAAGGGCTCCATAACAGAGACTCAACAATTCAGCCCCTTAAACGGCCAGGAAATGGATGACTCTCCCAGAACAATGCAAGGCAGTTAGGCAGCCTCTGCTTCATAAAAGCCTCATGGGAACCAGGCTGGGGTGGGAGAGGTGAGTGGGTCTGGCTTCTGAGGCAAACCCAGTTGTCAACCATATCCAATTAGTGGAAGGAAACAGGTGAAGTTCACCACGGGACACTGCTTAGCAACCATGGAATACAGAAATTGTACACATGACTTCTACTCCTGTTCCATTGGTGTATCTGGTCACATGACTACATTTCACTGCGAGGGATGCTAGGAAGTGTAGTCTGAGCCAAGCAGCCAGGAAGAAAAAAAAAGAATTGAGAAACCCACAGCAGATTTGTAATGGACATCCCAATTACCCTGATTTGATCATTACACATTGCATATAGGTATCCAAATATCACATATACCCCAAAAATATGTACGACTATTATATATCAATTAAAAAAATTTTTAAACAGCACTCTTGGGCACACTCATTTATCATCTAAGTTACCTGTCAATTAATGTTTGTCAATCTATTAATACATTAATAATAAATATCAATGTGTTATATTAATATTAATAAATTAATACAGTTAAAAGCACTGCTTTGAAGCCATTCTGCCTGGTTATGACACCTAACTCCACCATTTAGTAACTGACCATGAGCAAGTTAACCTCTGTATGCTTCAATTTCTGTACTGTTAACATGGTAATAACAAAGCTACTTATCTAATAATATTTTTACGAGGTTCAAATGAAGTAATGCAAGTAATGTGCCTGGAATACAGGAGGAGTTCAGTAAGTATCATTATTTATTACTGTGTGAACACAGAAAGAAAGAAGTACTTTCTTCAGGGTTTACCTGTGGATTTCCCATGGACCTACGTGACCAGAAGGTGAGGCATTTTCTTGGTATATAACTCAAAGGGATGATTTAAGCCTTTTTCACCCTCAAAGTGGCCCCACTCACATCCTCTGGTCCTCACTTACCAGCTGAACAGAGACACTTGCTTTATAACATTTCTCTCCCATCCACCTTCCCAAGTGCTTTGGAAGAAAGGCAGACTAGAAAACCTACAACGTGCCATCCCTCGCTGTTCCATAATGTAATTAGAATCTAAGCCAATAAATGCACCCCATTTTCTGGATGGGTTCCAAAAAGCCTTTGGAAGAAGGATAAAAACATCATCACAAGAACAAACAGTGAACCAGAAATAAATAAAAATATCACCCCTGCCTGGGCACCAGCTTGCATTAGCAAATGGGCAATCAGGGTTTTCAAATGGAAACATACTTTTGCCATCTCATTTGGATTGCCAGATGAATTCCGCATGACACCTGAGGCTGCCTTACAGGAGACCTGAGAAGGACTCCTCTGATTAATCCGGCTGATGATCCCCTCTGAGAGGTTAAGTTTGCTTGAAAATTCAACCCATTAATTAGCAAGAGCCTTGAATGCCTGGGTTGGTCTAGGTCCTATGGGGAGGTGTAGCGTTGGCCATGTGGGAAGATTCACACTGCTGGAAGCTCTGATACCTTTGGCAGGGGAGAGGCTTAAGAATGGGAACAAACAGCGAGGGAGGCAAGATCTAATTATTTGGAGCACATCCTTGTGCTGAGCACTTTAAATCGAACTGCATTTAATCCTCACAACACCACCACGAAGACAGCATTTTAACTCCTATTTTATGGATAAGGACGCTGAGGTCTGGAAAGTTTAAGAGATTTGCCCAAGCATACAGCTAGTCAGGGGGTAGAACCAAAAATCATATTCACCCCCGCATTTCTCCTAATCCTGAGGGTTGTTTTTAATTGCTTTTTCATAATACAGATGTAAAACTGGGGCCAAGTCCTGAAAATGTTCATGATCAATGAAGTAATCCTGAAATGCAGAGAGCAGGTGGCAGTTACATGAGTGGTGCAGTTTGTAAGAGTCACACACGCTATAAGAAGAAATAATGCCTGCAAGGTCACACAGCTTGTAAGTGACAAAGGCAGGACTGTCACCAAAATGTATGAGGTGTCAAAGCATGTGCCTGATGGCTTATTACAGAGGTAAGACTCTGGCTGAGCCTTGAGGGACGTGCAGTGTTTGGAATGGAGGAGAAGAGGAAGTGAGAGAGGTGAATAGATGAGAGTCCAAAATAATCACAGAGTGAGTGAGAGTTTCTTTCACCAACAGGCACCTTTCCCTGTTTGGCCACCAACCCTCATTTCTTCCTCTTTCGATTACCTTTCACCAGCTGTATTCCTCCTGCACTTGGCTCCCATGCTTTTGCCTAGGCTAATGCTTCCTCCTGGAATGCCTACTCAACTCAATCCCACCCATTTGTCAAGGTCAGCCAAGCATCTACTATCTGCTTGGACCCTTTGTATTGTTCACCCATTCATTGAACAAGTATCAATTTAGCACCTAGAATGTGCCAGGTACCCTTCTAGGTGCTGGGGATTCAGCAGAAAATGATATTAAATTCCTGCCCTGATGGAGCTCACATTCTAGGTGGAAGAAACAAAAAATAAACAAATACACAAATAAACATCCAACATACATCAAATAGTGAAATGTGCTATAAAGAACAAGCAGTGTATGGTGACAGAGCATAACAGAGATAGAATGGAACTCCTGTAGACAGAGAGGTGAAGGGAGACTTCTCTGATGCAAGGGTTGACATCTGCATGGAGACCTGCATGAAACAAAGGGGGGATGCACATAGACACTAGGGATGCAAATCCTGCTGGGTCTGCTCAAGAAACATCAGGGAAGAGGCACCCCTGGGGCAAGGTGAGCAAGAGGAAGAATGGGCAGAGACTGGCAGAGGGAGCAGGAGCCTCACCGTCTCCGACCAGAATAGACCACTCTCTGCCCTCCACATTCTCCCCATGACCCCAGGACATTTGTTTTTACATCTCCCATTCTGCCTCAAGTCGCATTCTGGTCTACTGTGAACATAACAGTCTTCCAATGGACTACAGCCCAGTGAAGCTGAGGGCCTTGTTCTTATCAGCATTGTAGCCCTAGCACCCAGCACTGAATGCCCTTGTAGCTCAGACTAGCAACAGTCAACGCAGGAAAGAGCACAGCACACTCCAGTGGTGATGGGGAGGACGACGTCTAGGAAGAAGCAGGACATGGAGTCAGCCCCCGTGGCATCCTGTGGTCTCATACACCTTATCTGCAGGAGCTCAACAACTTAGGCTAATGAGTCTGATCCCTTGCATGTGTGATACTCAGAAACTGGGTATGCCATTCCTATATGGCAGTCATCAGCAAAGATGCCAGTGGCAGAGCCAGGTCACCAAGGGACTGTTAAGAGGTAGTGAAAGAGTTGGGAGGCTGAGATTCAGGATAGAGCTCCAGCAGCTTCAGTCGCTAGTGTAGTCGAGAAGTGTTGTGTTAAATAGAAAATGGAAGCAGGCAACCGGTCTATGAGACTGGGTTGGCAAAGCCAGTTGAAGGGAAGGCTATGACTCGACACTCAGACAGGTGCCGTGGCTAGCCCTATCACCCCAGCCACATCCTGTCCTAGACCTGTAGCTGCTGCAAGGATGGAGATGCCAGTCTTTTCCAACTGAATCAGAGTCTGGGAGGAGTGTCTGCCCAGCAGCTAGAGACCAAGGTGCATTTGCTACACAGAACTGTTCAGATAATGCTAACTTGCTGTCCTCCTATCAGCCTGAAGCTTTGCACACACGACCTCTTCCGCAGCCTTCTCCGTGAGCTCCTCGGAGATCTTCCCGTGACAATCTAGGGGATAGTGAGGAGCTACACTTCAGGTCCAATAGGTCTCTCATTAGAGCCAATTCTGAGTATGAAAAGCAAAATGCATGACACTCCCTGGGCCCACCCCTGCTCCTCATCAATCAAAGAGCTCTTAATTAGCTCCCTTGGCCTTCCTGTTCTCCTCCAGGTTTGTTGCTGAGTCTCTGGTGAAGCCTCCAGAGTCACTGAATGTGAATGAAGACCCTGCCAGGTGGCAGGTGAATCTCCTTTCTGCCCTCCTGGCAGCAAGCACTCCAGAACCATATAGAGGCTCCTGAAGGGCAGAACTCAGATAAATATGTCCCTTAGGACCTCCAAGGAGAATAGTCTCATTTTACAGATGAAAAACCTGAGATCCAGAGAGAGAGAGTTTTTTTTGTAGAAATTTGCTTGATTTGAGCCTTTGAAGATATTGCCTACCTCTCTGCTTACTTCCTGGTTTCCAGATATATTTTAATCTCTTTTTATTCCTTCAACTTTGGTGACTTTATATTAAATAAGAGCATTCTTGCTCAACATCACTAATCACCAAGGAAATGTGAATTAAAACCACAGTGAGATATCACCTCACATCTCTTAGATTGGCTACTATACAAAAGCTAAAAGATAACAAGTGTTGATGAGGATGTGGAGAAAATGGAATTCCTGCATGCTGGCGGTGGGAATGCAAATTAATATAATCATTATGAGAAACAATATGGAGTTTCCTGAAAAAAACTAAAAATAGAACTACCATATGATCCAGCAATCCCATTCCTGGGTGTATATCCAAAGGAAATGAAATCAGTATATCAAAGCGATATCTGCACTCCCACATTCATCACAGCATTATTCACAGTGGCAAGATGTAGACTCAATTTAAGTGTCCATCAACAGATAAATGGATAAAGAAAATGTGATCTATATACACAATGGAATACTATTCAGCCTTAAAAAGAAGGAAATCTTGTTGTTTGTAAATCTGGAGGAGAATCTGTTAAGAGAAATAAGCCAGACACAGAAAGACACATATTGGATGATCTTACACACGTGTGGAATTTTAAAAAATTGAACTCTCAGCATCAGAGAGTAGAATGGTGGTTACAGGGGCTGAGGGTGGGGAGATTGGGGAAACACTGGTCAAAAAACACAAAATTTCAATTACACAGGAGGAATAAGTTCAAGAGCTCTTTTATATAACATGGCAACTATAGTTAATAACAATGTATTGTAATTGAAATAAAAAATTGCAAGGAGAGCAAATTTTAAATGTACTCCCCCCAAAAAAATGGTGTGTATGAAGTAATGCATATGTTAAATTGCTAAATGTAGCTATTCTACAATGCATACATATTTCAGAACATCATGTTGCACTCCATAAATATATACTTTTTTTATATGTCAATTTTTTAAGGAGGAAAAAGAAAAATAAATAAATGTATGTAGCATAGCAAAGTAGTCCCACTCCGTAATACCATCAGGTCAGAGCTAGGATATCAAACCAGATCAACATAAACAGTTCTATGGATGCACGTCTTCCCATAAGCCAGAGAGAATGGAATATAAATGAAAAGGAGATGTTTGAGAGAAAATACAGACACACATAGGGAACATTCAGGAATAGAAAGACTGAAGAGGAATCAGAATCCCATGTATCTGCTTGATTAGATACATTATAATTCCCACCTTACAGATGAAGAAAACCATCCTAAAAGCTAAGCAATTTGCCAAAGATAGCAAGCAAGATCATATAATAAGATAATAATGACCATTTACAGAGTGCCTCCTAAATGCAAGACACTCTACGAGACGTTTTGTAATTACTGTACCATTTAATCTTCATAATCATTCCTAGTAATTGACAAAGTCAAGACTTGAAATCAAGTCCTTCTTATTTCAAAGTTTATGCTCTTCTCCCAATATCATATTGACTCTCTAGAGGTTACCCTCCCTAAGGAGGAGAATTAGACTCCAGTAACCTAAGGATTTTTTTTTTCTATTTTAGGTAAGGATCACGCCACCACTCTGGGGTTTATTTTTTGAATAAATGGATTCTGTATTCTGTAGAATACAAAAGTTTATTCCACACTCAGGATGTGGCCAACTCTGTGTTAAGCCCTTTATGTGCATTGTCTCACTGAATGACCAATAAATGGGTATGGCCATTCCCCTGGTTTTACAGATGAGGACACTGAGACTCGAAGAGATTAAATTCTATGTCCGAGACTTCCCAGCAGTACAATTAAGAATCAGTTCTGCCTGAATCCACTATGAATGATTGCATTGGAAAGGTGGGTTTATCAAGCAAAGGTTCTCAAACTTTTGTGTTTTAAAACATTACAGACTCCAGAACGTCATCCCAGAGTTCTGATTCATCAGACCTGGGTTACGGCCCAGGATCTGAGGTTGTGATAAGCATCTCATGGAATTCTGATGCTAGTGGTCTTAGGAATATGCTTTGAGAAGTGCTATGTACATGTGGTACAGGCAAGTCAGACCCAGCCAACAACTAAGGCTCTCTCTGGAGCAAAGTAGGTCTTCCCATCCATCAGCAAGCAGATACCTGGGGAAGGAATCTGGAGAGAACTGTGAAGTCTCATGCCCTAAGTGCCAATGTTGAGCAGTTTGTTGAAAGGGCTCCAAGGTAACCAATCCAAATGCCCATCAATGATAGACTGGATAAAGAAAATGTGGCACATATACACTGTGGAATACCATGCAGCCATAAAAAGGGATGAGTTCACGTCCTTTGCAGAGACATAGATGAAGCTGGAAACCATCATTCTCAGCAAACTAACACAAGAACAGAAAACCAAGCACTGAACAGAAAACCAAATACTGCATGTTCTCACTCATAAGTGGGAGTTGAACAATGACAACACATGGAAACAGGGATGGGAACATCACACACTGGGGCCGGCTGGGGGTGGGGGGTTAGGGGAGGGATAGCAGGGGGTAGGGGGATTGGGGAAGGATAGCATTAGGAGAAATATCTAATATAGATGACTGGGTGATGGATGCAGCAAACCACCATGGCACGTGTATACCTATGTAACAAACCTGCACACTCTGCACATGTATCCCAGAACTTAAAGTATAACAAATGATTTTTTTTTTAAAAAAAGAAAGGGCTCCAAGGTGGGGGTGGGGTAGCTAGCTTATTATTACAGGAAGCTGTTTCTTCTCAGTCTTTTATTCCTACTTGATAGCATTATCACTAACCAGTTATACTGTCTGTATAACCTCAGGCAAGTCACTTAACCTTTTACAAGAAAGAGGCTGAACTATAGGCCCTCTGTGATTGAAATTTCTGTAATAGAGTAATAGTTCAGACTTGCTCAAGTCACAATGCTTTTGCTCCATGATGTTAATACTTCTCCAGACTATTAACTAAGCATTCCTTTTGTAAACTTATTTATTTATGTATTTAACCAAATAAAATACTTCCCCATACCTCTAAACTACAAACACTCTGTTTCTCCTTAAAGCATATTTACTGGCTGAAACTCTAAGAAAATAAAAAATGTATGTGCAAGTATTAATTATTAAGCCATTATTGCTACACTGAGCAAGAATTATGCTTCTCTTTGGCATATCTTCCCAGGTCTGAGGAAGGTTATCCTGTGGCTGGAAAAAACTTGTCTTCCCTGCTGAGTTTTATAAGACCAGGTTTCTGTTAGATCCTATATTCTCACATTCTCATGACCAAGAAGACTGTCAGCAACTGCATAATAAATGATTTCTTTGCAGGAAAGGAGAATTGGGAATAAATGCATGCATGAATGAAGTGCTAGAAACTTCTGGGGTTGAATTTTTGAAGAAAAGCTTCAAGGGCATAAAACTTGTCTAAGTGGAGGAGACATTAGCACAGTTGACACAGAGATAAGACAAAACCCATGTCCATTCCTTAGAAACTCTGCACGTAGTGAATATGCAATAATCATTGCTTATTGAATGAATAAAATTATCCCACCTGCTGAGAGTATAGATGTGGCAACCTTTATGTTTTAATTTTAATAGGTTTTCAGCCCATGGTGCCAAGGAAATTATGGATGGATTTCGGTCATTCTCACTACATTAGGATTAAGATTAAGACAAATAAGGCAGAATAAGACAAATGATCCAGGTTTTAAAGACTGATACTCGGGAGGGGGTGTGCATCATGGAACAAGATTATTATAACATAATGTGATCAGTGTTGCAGTAGAAGAAAGCATGGATGTCATAGGAGCAACAGGAGGGGCCCATGAACCAGGCAGAGTGGGATTCCAGGAAGACTTCCTGGAGGAAGGACATATTAGCTGGGTGTTGGGAAAGAGTGAAATAGAAGGAAGGAAAGAAGAGACTGGGGGAGTGATCCAGGTTCAGGATGTAGCACATGGAAAAGCTCCAACAATGGGAATTCGACTGTATAGAGCATGGAATGGCTCACTGTAGCTAAAGTATAGTTCTAGAGGGTGGTTAGAAAGCGGTGGGGCTGGATGGACAAAGAGCGATGGTCAGGGAATTGGGTTGTTGGTGTTGCATAACAGGGTAAGGAGGAGCCACTAAAATTTTTAGGAAAGGAAGTGGCTAGACCTGATTTGTGTTTTTGAAAAAATCCCTCTGACTACTATGTGAAAGATGATCTGGAGGGAAATTGGTTAGAGGCAATTGTAATAATCCAGTCAAGAATTTATGAGAGTCTTAACTAAGTAGAGACAGAAAGTATAGGATTTCAAGACACTTCAGAAGAAGAATTTATGGGAGATGGTGACTGATTGCATGTGGAGAAGAAAGGAGAAGACAAGGTTAAGAATGATTGCTATGTTTTGTGCTTGGTTGACAGTTAAATAGGTGTTATCACTGAAACGAGGAACATGAAAAGGCAGAGCCAGTTTGGAGAGAAAGACAGAAGTTAATTTTTTGACATGTTGCATTTTAGATGCCCAAAAAAACTCACAGGTGGTGGTTATTAATAAGCAGTTGATTGTATAAGTCTGAAGCTCATGAGAGAGTTCTGTGTGAAAAGAACAGAGATCTGTGAGTCATCAGCCTGGAGATGGAGGTTAGACATGGGGACAGGGAGAAAACAGACTAAAGAATATACTACAGTAAGAAAAGTGAAGAGCTTAGAAGGTGATATGGTTTGGCTGTGTCCTCACACAAATCTCATCTTAAATTGTAATCCCTATAAACCCAGGTGTTGAGGGAAGGACCAGATGGAAAGTGACTGGATCATGGAAGCAGTTTCCCCCATGATGTTCCCATGATAGTGAGTGAGTTCTCATGAGATCTGATGGTTTGATAAGGCAGTTTTCCCTGCTCTTGCTCACTTTCTCTTCCCCGCCACCATGTAAAATGTGCCTCTTCCCTGTCCACCGTGATAGTAAGTTTCCTGAGCATGGGTACTGCTATAAAGATACCCAAAAATTTGGAACCGAGTAACAGGCAGAGGTTGGAACAGTTTGGAGGTGTCAGAAAAAGACAGGAAGATGTGG
The DNA here is from genome assembly GCA_963573385.1 of Cacajao melanocephalus. Classification (NCBI taxonomy): domain Eukaryota; kingdom Metazoa; phylum Chordata; class Mammalia; order Primates; family Pitheciidae; genus Cacajao; species Cacajao melanocephalus. Next base: position 51,494 of record CAUYLG010067528.1, read on the forward strand.
GAAAGTTTGGAGCTTCCTAGAGACTTGTTGAATGGTTTTAACCAAAATACTGACAGTGATATGGACCATGAAGTCCAGGCTGAGGTGGTCTTGGATGGAGATGAGGAGCTTATTGGGAACTGGAACAAAGGTCATGCTTGCTATGCTTTAGCAAAGAGACTGGCAGCATTTTGTCCCTGCCCTAGAGATCTGTAGATTATTGAACTTAACAGAGATGATCTGAAATTGAAAATTATGTTTAAAAGGGAAGCACAGCATAAAAGTTTGGAAAATTTGCATCCTGATGCTGTAATAGAAAAGAAAACCCCATTTTACGGGGAGAAATTCAAGCCAGCTGCAGAAATTTATATAAGGAGGAGCCAGATGTTGACTACCAAGACAATGGAGAAAATGTCCCCAGGGCATGGCAGAGGTCTTCATGGCAGCCCCTCCCATCACAGGCCCAGAGGCCTAGGAGAAAAAAATAGTTTCATGGGTCAGGGCTAGGGCTTTGCTACTTTGTGCAGTCTCTAGACTTGGTGTCCTGCATCCCAGCATGGCTAAAAGGGTCTAACATACAGCTCAGACAATTGCTTATGAGAATGCAAGCCCCAAGCCTTGGTGGCTTCCACATGGTACTGCACCCGTGGGTACACAGAAGTCAAGAATTGAGGTTTGGTAACCTCTGCCTAGATTTCAGAGGACGTATGGAAATGCCTGGATATAGAGGCAGAGGTCTCCCGCAGGGAAGGGTCCCTCATGGAGAAGCTCTGCTAGGGGCATGTGAAAAGGAAATGTGGGGTTGGAGCCCCCACACAAGAGTCCCCCTGGGGCACTGCCTCGTGGAGCTGTGAGAAGAGGGCTGCCATCCTCCAGGTCCCAGAATGGTAGATCCACCAACAAAACCACAAGGAGATGACATCTCACACCAGTCAGAATGGCTGTTACTAAAAAGTCAAAAAGTAACAGATGCTGGTGAGGTTGTGGAGAAAAAAGAATGCTTATATACTAGTGGTAGGAGTGTAAATTAGTGCAACTTTTGTGAAAGACAGTGTGGCAATTTCTCAAAGACCTAAAAAAAGAAATCCTATTCCACCCTGTAATCCATTGCTGGGTATATACCCAAAGAAATATAACTCATTCTATCATGAAGACACATGCACCCATATCTTCATCGCAACACTATTCACAAGAGCAAAGACACAGAATCAACCTAAATGCCCATCAATGATAGACCAGGTAAAGAGAATGTAGCACATATATACCATGGAATACTATGCAGCCTTAAAAAAAGAATGAGATCATGTCCTTTGCAGGAACATGAATGGAGCTAGAGGCCATTATCCTTAGCAAACTAACACAGGAACAGAAAACCAAATTCTGCATGTTATCACTTACAAGCAGGAGTAGATGATAAGACCACATGGACACATAGGGGAGAAGAGTACACACGGGGGCTTATCAGAGGGTGGAGGGTGTGAGAAAGGAGAGGATCAGGAAAAACAACTAATGAATACCAGCCTTAATACCTGGGGATGAAACAATCTGTACAACAAACCCCCATGACACAAGTTTACCTATGTAACAAACCTGCACATGTAACCCTGAACTTAAAAGTTAAAAAATAATAAAAAGGCAACTTTAAAAATGTATGTTAACAGCATGGCTCTGAGATCATAATTTCCCAAAGACTAGAAACAACACAAACATCCTTCAACTGGTGAAAGGATAAGCAAACTACAGTATATCCATATGATGGAATACGACTCAGTCATAAAATAAAGGCAGCCACGTGAGTGAGTCTCAAAGGCATCACACTAAGAGAAAGAGGCCAGCATTAAAAAGTGACATGCTGTCTGATTCCATCTATATGACATTCTCAAAAAGGTGAAACCACAGGGGCAGAACACAGATCAGTGGTTGCCAGAGTCCAGGAAGGAGGAAATATTACTTATAAACAGGTGCAGGGGAAATGTTTGGAGAAGATGAAATTGCTCCATATCTTGACTGTAGTGGTGGTGATTTGACCAGGTTTGCTTGTCAAAACTCAGAACTGTACTCCAATAAAGGTAAAATTTTTACATGTGAATTATATCTCAAGAAAAAAATGTGGAAAACAATTCAGAATGTAGCCGTTAAGAGTGGATGGCTAAAGCATTTTGAGGGTCAAGGTCATTGAAATGGAAGAGATCCAGGGTCTATCAGGTGGGAAAGTTGGAGATTGAAGTCACCAGGATAAAAATCTAGTCATGGAGAATAGAGTCGGGTGCCAGAATTCAAAGGAACTCACTTCCTTGCCAAATATATATATTTATTTTGGTATACCAAGATTAAGAATATTTCACTTTAATCATATGGTAAATAGGATTCATAAATACATGGGATTATACATATGATCCTTAATGTACAGGTGTGTAAATGTGTATGCACCTATGTGTATATATACATTCTTACATTCATATATTCTTATACATACATAACATATAAATATATGTAAGACTACAGGGGAATATATGTATGTGTATATATATGTATGTGTATATGTGTATGTGTATAAGAATATGTATACATTTTTGATATCATTCTTAATTTAGGTATACCTAAATTAATTCTCAAATTCCCAGGTCTCTCATGTAGGAAGTCACACACCCTAATGTGAATGTGAGCACAGACATTTCTTGAAACAACCAGTCACAGCTATAAATCTTAGACTGGGTGTCTAAATGAAGAGACTGGCTTGGGGCATTATCCAGTGGCCCCCAGGCATGTGAGGCTTAGGCTGTCCTGATGGGGATGATATTCCCCTGTATCAGTGCTCTTTGGAGGAGTCCCTAATCTACATGTATTGGCCAGCTGGTTACTTCTATCCTAATGGAAATATTAGCAACCCAGTATGATCCTGTGCTCTTGTCTGGAGTCGTCCACATATTCCTTTGTGTGACGATATAGTGACAGTGGGCAGTTGAGGCTCATATTATAAGTAGAAATGGATGAGAGGAAAGGAACATAAATAAACTTCCCTGCAATTATTATCCTGGTAATTGAAGTACATCACTGCACCTATGAAAAACTCCACTTTTGTTAAGTGAACCCTGTATCCTGAGCTCAAATCCTGTCCTTCCACAACTACCCTCCTATGCTGTTTCAAGCACAACTACCCTCCTATGCTGTTTCAAGCAAAGGACCACTGGGACTTTAAGCCAAAACCTTAAGTCAAACCCCTTTCTGTGAGCTGGGCCAGCCTGCAGAAATCCCTGAGACTATGGGCTCAAGGCCAGGACCAGAGCAGATCAAGCCGTCTTTTTTCCCCATTTCTCTCTGGATGCACTCACATTTTTCTGCTCTCTGTCTTTCCACTCCAATGAACAGGAAAGATGAGCTTGAGGAAAAGAATGCCAGGAAACAAGAGGGTAAGAGCTGGCTGGGCTGGAGCGCCTGAGCCAGCTCCTATGGTCCAAGAGAACCAGGGAGCCCATCTTTTCCCAATTCTGCATGTAGTGATGCTTTAGTTTACCAGGGCTGCCATAACAAAATACTGCAGACTGGGTGGCTGAAATAGCAGGAATCTACTTTGTCACCATGCTAGAGGATACCAGTCCTTGATCAGGGTGTCAGGCAAGGCTGGTTTTTTTCTGAGGCCTCTTTCCTTGGCTTGTAGGTGGCTGTCTTCTCCATATGCCTTCAAATGGTCTTCCCTTTGTGTGTGTCTGTGTCCTAATCTTATAAGGACACCAGTCATGCTGGATTACAGTCTACCCATATGACCTCATTTTACCTTAATTACCTCTTTTAAGGCCCTCTGTTCAAATACGGTCACGTTCTAGGCTATTGGGGTTCAGACTTCACATGAATTTGGGGGATACACAATTCAGCCCTTGACAAGTGACATCACATTGGTAGAAGCAAATTGGCCTTAAGGGGAGTATTCACAAATATAGAAATTTGAAAAAACATTACAAATCAGGACATTTCATTTTGTTTGGTTTTATTTGGTTTGGTTTTCTTTTTTCAAGACGGAGTGTCACTCTGTCACTCAGGCTGGAGAGCAATGGCGCAATCTCTGCTCACTGCAACCTCCGCTTCCTGGGTTCAAGTGATTCTCCTGCCTCAACCTCCTGAGTAGCTGGGACTTCAGATGCACACCACCAAGCCTGGCTAATTTTTTTATTTTTAGTAAAGACAGGGTTTCACCATATTGGTCAGGCTGGTCTCAAATTTCTGACCTCAGGTGATCCGCCTGCCTCGGCCTCCCAAAGTGCTGGGATTACAGGCATGAGCCACCGCACCTGGCCTCCTTTTGTTTTATTTTCCTGAGAGCCATTGTGAAACATTTACCAGTGCAACACTGGGTTACTAGATCTCTAAAGCCACTGTTCTTGGTCGTTTTGGGATTCTCAGGGGGAAGAATTGCCCCAAAAGAGCAAACCAGGGTTCCTTGTATGGTATGTGCTTTGTGAGAAAAAAAGAAAACAGAATAATTGAAAGAGAAAGAAGAAAACAATGGCCCCATGCTGAGCTCAGAGTTTTAATAGCTTTGTCATGTGACCTTCTTTCTACACTCTCTCCCAAAAAGTGACATTAAACTTCACTCTCCTTCAGAGATAGTACGAGGAGAGGAGGGGGAAACACAAGAGAGGATTCCGATCTCTCAACGGGCCCACAACCTTGCGTTGATGCACACCTTTTAAATGTTCAGTAGTTTTCCACAGCATCTCATTATAATCTGTGGGTAGTAAGCCTTTCGGTTATAGAGAGATAACACTGAATCAGGAGCCCCGGACATTCAGTTAGCAGAGCCAGGCTGGAGACAGGCGGCCTTCATCCTCATTCCCAGGATGCAATGAACGCATCCCTCCCAAAATGAGAGACCTGATCTAGTTTCACCCGAGAAACACTGAAATGGGATCACAGGGAATTTACCTAATATGCAGTATGAAGCCACATGGGAGTTAATGATCCAGTGGGTAGCACACAGGGACAGGGTAATTGAAGGGTTAGCACCATGAGGTGTTGGGGCAGTCGCCAGATTGATGGTTGAAGCTATTGTTTCAGGTCCAGAAAGCAGTTAAAGACCCTGGCACAGTGCTTATTATCCAGATTTCCAGGTGGCTGCAGGCTTGTCCACACACTGTAATTTGCTCCAGACCCTTGCTGTCCCCCCTACCTCACTGGGCTCAATGCTGGTTCTGCAAACAGGGCTGCTCTCTCCCAGAAATGGATAGAGGCACTCCTCTCCCTGCTCAAGGCGGAAAGGTTTTGTCCAAAGCATTACATTCTCTCGTGGAGAACTGTGGGATTTTTCCTTGTTTGAAAGCAAACATCTAAAAGACTTAATTTGAAAAGACAGTGGCATGATTTACAGCAAGTTTTTCTGCCGTGAAAAGAAGGCCTGAGGAAGTGAGGGAGTTGCTTTGTTGACTAGCTTTCTTCCCATTTCACTGTCAGCAGCATTCCTACTTCTCTGTTTTCAAAAGTTGCCTTTGTTCTATCTTTCCAAGTCTCCAACCAGTGCCTGTTTGTCTAGCCAAGTCCCAGGAGGAAATCAAGTCTTATCCGTCAAGTCAGGACGTTTTCCACTTATTTATAAGGGAGAAAAGTCAACAACTCAAGAACCATTAAAAAGAAGTGAACAACAGAATGGCAAGTGGCTGCTTTGATTTTCTTTCAACGGCTTCCTGGCCAAGAGGCCTGGAGGAGGCCTGCTTCTCAGACCTCCGTCACCTGTCCACTACCAGCATGAACAGCCATTTACTTGGTATTTCTTTCTTTACATTGATGCATTTATTTTCACTTAGGTAAATGTGTTTTAAAGAACAACTGTGTGTCAAGGACAAAAACTCCTTTCTCTGTGCCTAAAGGGGATTCCAGAAAATTGAATTTTGGGAGGGACCCAGAGAGTGCTGCAGTGGAGGTAAGTGAGAGAGTGCTGCAGTGGAGGTAAGTGGTTGGGAAATGCAGCTCAGCAACACAACAGGCACAGGAGTATGTGTCTGTGGATGACCTCACATCTCCATGCACAGCTGTTCCTCTTTCCCACCTTCCTGTCTCTCTCCTATCCCAAATTCCAGAGCCCTACCCTGACTCAGACTCCCGGGGGGAGTAGCAAATATCTGAACAACAATACAACCTATCACAGGACTGAAGTTAAAAATAGATTCCAATTTTGTGCCCAATATCTTATAGACTACGAGAGCACTGAGAAAGGAGAAGTTAATACTCAGCAAAGGAATTACAGAAAAATTTAAGCAGAAGGCACACACTTTGACTTTAGAAGTGGATGACAATTTGATAGGGAGTGATGGTAGTAATGGTAGAATGGGGTTCTGGTTGGAAGGAACAGCATGAAAAAGGCTAGGAAGGACAACAGTGTCAGGAACAGCAAGTAGTTGGGTGTGACCACATGTTAAAGTACAAAAGCACTGGGGCAGTGGGAAGAGTAGAATTAGGAGACTGGATTGAAAAACTAGGCTGGGAATAAAACACACCTTGTTCTCTAGGCAATGGAGAATCAATGGATAGTTTTACACAGAAAAAAACTGCAATCAGATTTATGGTTCAGAGTTAACTGGTGCAGCATAGAAGGGCCAAAGTACAGGAGAGACAAAGACCATTTTATAAGGTGACATGGTTTGGCTGTCCCCACCCAAACCTCATTTTCAACTGTAACTCCCACAATTCCCATGTATTGTGGGAGGGACCCAGTGGGAGGTAAATGAATCATGGGGGCGGGTCTTTCTCATGTTGTTCTCGTGATAGTGAATAAGTGTCATGAGATCTGATGGTTTTATAAAGACGAGTTTCCTTGGACAAGCCCTCTTCTCTTTGCCTGTGGCCATCCATTTAAGACATGACTTGCTCCTCCTTGCCTTCCACCATGATTGTGAGGCCTCCCCAGCCATGTGGAACTGTAAGTCCATTAAACCTCTTTTTCTTCCCAGTTTCAGGCATGTCTTTACCAGCCTTTATGAGGCTACAGCTGTAACCTCATAACGTAAGTATGCATATGAAGGGTCTGATTGGGACAGTGTTCATTCATCCATCAATCATTCAGCAAATACTCGTTGTGGAGAGTACGGTAAGCAATAAAAATTTACAGTCCACCAAGGAAGAAACAGACCTTGATCACACAACTGTGCAAATAAGTACAAAATTGCAGTGCCCACTACTCGCCAATTGGAGCCACATGGGTGTGTATAATAGGGAGATTTGACTTGATCTTGAAATTCTTCATTAAAAAAATGACAGTAGAGCCAAGATCTAAAATATTAATACAAGTTAGGTTGGCATAAAAAGGAAGAAAAATCTTTCTCTGCTGAGAAAACAGAACACGCACAAGTCCTCTGAAGATAGAAACATGGCATATAGAAAAGAAATCCACGGCTGGGAAAAAATGATGGGTAGATATCTGGATCAAAACGAGGCTGGACTCCTCTCCATGCCCATGTGGGATCCCTTAAACTATGCTCAACTTTTTTGCCTTTATTCTAACAGCAAATGGAAGACAATAAAGAATTTCAAACAGAAAGGCGGCGTGATTGGATCTGCATTTCAAAACAAAGTATCGCCAGCCTGATTAGAGAATAGATTGGAAGGGAGAAAGAGTCAATGGGGAGAAACTTATTTTAAGGCTCTTGTCATGGCCAAGTAAATGACTGCAGGCTGGACCAGGGTAGCAATAAGGGAAACAAAAAGAAGTAGACAGATTCAAGGGTATTTAGGAAGTGTAATGATTGGGATTTGGTGACAGATTGAATACAACAAATAAGAGAAAGGAATTTGTCAAGACCATGAGGTCTGGCTTGTGTATTTGAATAGATGGTGATTGTGTTCCCTGGGAGAAGGGTATGTGTGTGTGTGTGTGTGTGTGTGGAGAGAGAGAGAGAGAGAGAGAGAGAGAGAGAGAGAGAGAGAGAGAGAGAGATAGCGCACATGTACAGAGATCATGAGTCCAGTTTTGAACATGTTAAGTTTAGGTGGTGTCTTTTCAGACATCCAAGAGTTGCTGTCAAACTGACAGTACATAGAAAGGTCTGAAGTTCATAGAAAGGTCTGGAGTTCAGTAAGAACAGAAATGAAAGGCAGGCATTAGAGTAAAAGGATGTCATATATAGGTTAAAAAACTATATATGACATCTAATTTTCTAATCATTAAAGTTCAGGACTAGGACTCCCCAAAAAAGATAACCATTGTATTCTGATTATATCAGGATGCTTTCGATTGCAAGTAACTGAATGCCTCAATTCAAACTGATTAATAAAGAAAACACATCTTCTATGAGTATCTTTGGAAGACTCATAGAAGGGTGGACTTGCTGATCCAAAGGGTCGCTGATATCATGTAAAACCCAGATTTTTCTTATCCCTCTGCTTTGCCATCCTTAGTGTTGGCTCCATCCTCAGAAAATGTACAAGGCCACAGGTCCAAACGTTACCTCTAGACTTCATAACGGCCAAGAGAAGAAAATAGACCAACTATTTTTACGATTTTCCCCTTAAGCCTCAGTGATTGGGATTAGCTCACATATCAAGGCCTGGATCAATTACTGGCAAGAAGATGGGATTACCATGACTGGTTTTAATGAATGATCTGTGATGAAATGGATGTCATGTAGTCAATCTCTGTTTTTCAAAACTTGAGAGACAGGGAGATTAGTCACATACATGTGACAAGAAAAATTTATTGCAAATTAGCTATGTCAAGGATTGCAGTAAATTTTTTATGCACATTGCCTCATTTAATCCTCACCAGAGTCTACAAACACAAGCTGTGTTTTTATTCCCATTTTACTAATGCAGAAACTGAGGCTCAGAGAAGTGAAATGATTTGCTCAAGGTTGTACCACCAGAACGTGGCTAAGATTTCCTTATTTGTTTAATTCCACAACTATTAACAAGTATGCTATTCTGCCTTGTTCAGCATTCCTTAGTATTTTTAATATCAAAAATATTTTTGAAAAGAAAATATCTGATTTTGACACAGACATATACACCTATGAATAGCACACTAGCACAGAAAACACATATTTGCATGATAATCTTTTTGTAAAGATACTCACTTTGAATTATCCCCTCTAGGTTTGTCGTATGCATTTACATATTTGCTTTGTGATCACAGATTAGATTTGTCTCTTCTTTTTCCTCTGAACACTATGTATGTTTTTATTGTTGCTATAGTCGTTATAATCTCTTTTTAATAACCATATAATATTTCAGTGAGTGACTACGCAATGATTACGTAAACTTACTTAATGATTCTCTCACTGTTGGAAGGCACTTTCAATTTTACATAATGTAGATAATGTTGCCCAAAAAGAGTTTCAGGCATGTCAGGAATTTGTCCTCTTTCATTGAATTATTTCTTCATTTTCCATACCGATGAGAAGAAATGCTGGGCCAACAGGTATGAAGCAGCTTATAGTTCTGGATATGTCCTGCCAAATTGCCCTGCAAAAATGTTTTACTAATTTGCACTGCTGCATAGTCTATAAGTATGCCATTAAAGTAGCTATCCAGCCAGCACTGGTCATCTGAACGGCTACTATTTTTTATTATATAATAGAGATAAAATGGAATGTCCATATTTTCTTTTGATAACCAGTGAGGTTGAACGTTTTCCAGGGTATGTAATTTCTACTTGCATTTCTTCATATACGAATATTCTGTTTATACCATTTACCCCTTTGATTTAGGAGTTTTATATGGTGTATACTGAGACGGTTACTGAGGGTGGCCTGGGATATGAACTCCATTTAAAGGAGAGTTTGTGTGGAAAGAAAAGTGCTTCCCGTGAAGCTTGGGCTTTTTAAGACCCCAGAATGTGTTTTGAGCAAAACGTAGCTAAGCCATAGATGTGAGGGCCCTTAATGGGACTGTTAGGGGAGATGTTATTACCAAGATTTATTTGGCTCATTCCAGGCTGTAAATTCATTTCTTAGCCCAGTTTCACCATGCGCCATAAATAACAAGGCTGTGTAAACAAACGTCATCCAGAAACATGAACCAATTGAAATTAGACTTGAAAAATACTAATAACACTGTGCCATTACTTGATTCTTGTGTATGTCATAACCCAAGGTCACTCGTGCTTGACTGCCCCAACACCTACACACACAGATATGCACATACAGAAACACATACATATATGCATACACACACAGAGACACATATGCACACACATGCATGCACACACACACACACAGACACACCATGATTGCCTGAGAGACAAATAGCCTCATAAGGCTATGCTATCCAAGTATGCAGCAACGGAGAAAGATATCCAGAGATAAATAATGGTTAGGAAAAAAATAACATTTTCCTTAAGTACTTCTTCAGATCTAATGGTATTTCCTGGGAGATACATAAGAAAATAAGAGGCAGAGAAATATGGGCTTGTTGCCAACTTTCAATCACTGCCCATCTCTTTTTTTTTTTTTTTTAAACAGAGTCTCGCTCTGTCGCCAGGCTGGAGTGCAGTGACGCGATCTTAGCTCACTGCAACCTCCGCATCCTGGGTTCAAGCGATTCTCCTCCCTCAGCCTCCCAAGTAGCTGGGATTACAGGCATCTGCCAACACGCCCGACTAATTTTTGTATTTTCAGCAGAGACGGGGTTTCACCATGTTGGCCAGAATGGTCTCATCTCTTGACCTTGTGATCACCTGCCTCGACCTCCCAAAGTCCTGGGATTACAGGCATGAGCCACCGTGCCCAGCCCACTGCCCATCTCTTAGGTGAGAAAATATGAGGGTTTAATTGAGTAGCCCAGTGGAAAGTGAAAACGACTCGACATACACAGTCAAAATTAAGAGACAAACCAATCAGGGGATGATGTAGTGACTCAAAGTTTGCAATTACAGCCTTCAGTCTCCTTGTTACCTACAAAATCCTTGGGCTGGTATGTCAAAGCCTGGCAATATCAGTAACAGCAACCATCAATAGCATGAGTAATTCTTAATGAATCGAGGACCTAGAATTTTCCAAACAAATCATAGAGACATACTGTGCCAGTGGACTCGCAAGATAAGTTTAAGCAGCCATTTTAAATAATAGGATCACACCCTATTAAGTCCCTCCCATGTGCCAAGCAATGAGATTTCACTGTCAGAGCAGCCCTGGCTGCAGATCAGAGGCACAGTCTGTCTTGATCTCACATCTGCCTGACTCCAAAGCCCAAGATCCTTTTCTGCCCCGTGCTGATGATTCAGTGGTCACCACGTTATTATCATGATTTGGAGTGGTTTCCCCACATGTCATCTTATTACATTCCATTCACTAAACACTGAGGACCTACTGTGTGCCAGACCCTGTTTGTAATCCAGGATGTGACATTGAATAATACATAATCCTTGCCCTCAGTGTGCTCTGAGTCTGGTGTAGGAGAGATATCAATGTTTTAAAAAATTGAAATACAGTATGAAACTCACCACAATGGGGAAAGGCAGAGGTGCTATGGAGATGCTCAGGAAAAGATTGATTTGCCCTTGAAGGAACTGAGGCTTAGAGAATTTCCCTGACTTGTCTAAGGTCACACAATTATTACGTGGCACAGCTACCTTCAGCATATGCCAACTACCTACATTCTACCTAGTATTGGTTTTCCCATCTATAACGTGGACAGACTAACTATCTCACAGGCTTTTTGAAATGCATGCAAAGGTATTTTATGAAACTTAACCTAACAAATGTCATTTATGGTTAATGTTACTGTTATTATCAGGCTATGTATGACATACCGGCCCAAGGATTTTATAGGGATTAAAAAAGAGACAGAAAGTGAGAGAGCTCAGATGTAGGTGCTATATGGTCATTTTGCCTGATTTAACATCAATTTTAAATCAATAATTGATCAAATTGATGGCCTACAGCATACCTGGCACTGTGATTGACTCTGGGGATGTAGCAGTGAACAAGACAGACAAACCAATTGACATTTCTTTGTCAATAAAGAATGTTCACCCATGCTACAAAGGAAAAGTTTGGGGAACATGAGGGCTTATAATGGGGAGGCTGACCTGCTCTGGAAGGGCAGAGAAGGCTTTCCTGAGGAAGTGTGGTAAGCTGAGAGCTGAAGTTGAGTAGGAGTTCCAGGCAGAGGGAAGAGCATGTGAGGAAAGACCAGAGGCAGGAAGAAGCACGCTCCTAAAGGCCAATGTGTCTAGAGTCAAGACAGCAAGGGAAAGAGTGGAGAGAGATAAAAGTAGGGCCTTATGTGTGATGGGGAGAAATCCAGACAATGAGGACCAGTAAAGAGCCCAGAGCTCATGGGTTTACATTTGTAAAATCTCACTGTGTTGGAATCGAATGGCAAAGAGGCAACCTGGATGTGCCAAGCCCAGTGAGGAGAATATTGCTGTGGTCCGGGGAAGAAAGGATAAAGCTTGGACCTGGGAGTTGGCAATGGAGATGGAACTCCTCAAAGGACAGATGCTAGTGAAATACAAGATCCTTCCAAAAACAAATCTTTCCCATTTAAACAACGTGGGAAACCATGCAGTCATCTAGTACTGCATGTGTGTGAATGCATCTTTCTCATCAAACTGTATGTTCCCACCCCCTAGCCAAGCCCCTTGCACATAAAGAAGTCCCCCATAAATATTTCTTCACACTGACTCTAGATGGAATGTACCAGCAGTGAGCATCCCTGCGTTCTTGGATAGATGTGAGTTGAGAAGTACCAGAAAGAAAAACGCTTGAATCCGATCCAGACTATTTTTTCTGTTCTGTAATATAGACCCTTCTTGTCATTTAATTCTGAGTGATTCTCAGATAAAGGCAACTTAACCTGCTTCATGCCATCCAAGCTATGTCTGTCTGGAGGAAATTTAACTGCTGAGTCCATGCCGTGTTAACACTTGGCAGAAGAGAGACGGTGCTTCATGTTCCTGCGGTGGTATCCCATCTTTTCATAACTGCTTCTACTTGCTCTTCCTTCTCTGGCTGCCAGAGGAATACCCCCACTTCTTCCTCTTACATCTTTCTTTCTTTTTTTTTTTTTTTTTTTTTTTTTTTTTTTTTTTATATATATTTAAGTTATAAAAAAATGCAGAATTTCAATGTAACAAAAAAGGCAAAAAGAAAAAAAATTTTTAAGGTTTAAAGCAAAA
>CAUYLG010067531.1:0-21871 GCA_963573385.1 Cacajao melanocephalus
ATCCACCTTCTGAAGCCTGATTCTGTCAGTTCGTCACACTCATTCTCCGTCATGCCTTGTTCTCTTGCTGATGAGGAGCTGCGATCCCCTGTAGGAGGAGAGGCATTCTGATTTCGGGTATTCTGAGCCTTTTTGCACTGGTTTCTTCCCATTTTTGTGGATTTATCCACCTGTTGTCTTTGTAATTGCCGACTTTCAGATTGGGTCTGAGTGAACGTCTGGTTTGTTGGTGATGAAGTTTTTTCTGTTTCTTAGTTTTCCTTTGGCGGACGCCCCTTCCCCACAGAGCTAGGCCTTCCCGGGTTCAGCTGTGCTTACTGTGAAACTCTCAGTCCTCAGTGCTTCCAATTGCTGTTCTCCTTGTGGTGATGGACCAGCTGAGCCCGACTCAAGGGGCACCCAGTCGCATATACTCCCCACTGAGAAGCACTGCGCCGCACCGGGGCGCAGGCAAAACAGCTGCGCCCGCCAAAAGAGTCGCGCTGGCAACCCTTGTGGCTCCTCCACCGGGAATTTCCCAGTTTCTGTTCCACAGAAATTCATCTGAAATTGCGGCGCCCACTTGCTCTCTGTGGTTTCACTGGGAGCTAAAATCCTGAGCTGTTGTTAATCGGCCATCTTGGATCTCTCCGCCCGGTGATGAAGTTTTTTCTGCTTCTTTGTTTTCCTTTAGCGGATGCCCTTCCCCCGCAGAGCTGGACCTTCCCAGTTCAGCTGTGCTTACTGTGAAACTTTCAGTCCTCAGCGCTTCCAATTGCTGTTCTCCTTGTGGGGATGGGCCCAGCCGAGCCAGACTCAAAGGGCACCCCGTCCCGTATACTCCGCACCAAGACGCGCCGTCCCGGGGTGCTGGCAAAATAGCCGCACCAGCCAAAAAAGTCGCGCTGGCGACCCATGTGGCTCCTCCACCGGGAATCTCCCAGTTGTGGGCAACAAAAATTCGTCTGAAAGTGCGGCTCTTCGTGCTTTCACTGGGAGCTGCAATCCTGAGCTGTTGTTAATCGGCCATCTTGGATCTCTCTCCCATCTTACTTTATGACCACCTCCTGCAGGGACAGCAGACAACTACTTGTGGTTGGTCAGGAGATGCTGGAAGACCGGAGGAGAGCTGCTGATGGGACAGCGATGAGCAGAGACTTATGGACAGGACCTGTGTGGTTTCGTAGGTGAGAAGATTGAGGTAAAGGAAAGCAGGCACAAAGTCCGGCCTAGAAGCTGTTTTGTCTTGAGTAGGCCCAGCTGGATGTAGAACCCAAAAGAAGGGAAGGTTTGGTAAAATTAGGGTCAGCAAACTGACCAGGAGGTCAAATCTGGCCTGCCTCCAGTTTTGTTTTGTTTTTGTTTTTGTTTTTTCCCAAAGACAGAGTCTTGTTCTGTTGCCCAGGTGGAGTCCAATGGCTTGATCTTGGCTCACTGCAACCTCTGCCTCCTGGGTTCAAGTGATTCTCTTGCCTCAGCCTCCCTCCCGAGTGACTGGGATTACAGGCACGCATCACCACACCCGGCTAGTTTTTTGTATTTTTAGTAGAGATAGGGTTTCACCATGTTGTCCAGAATGGTCTCGAACTCCTGACCTCATGATCTACCAGCCTCGGCCTCCCAAAGTGCTGGGATTACAGGCGTGAGCCACTGTGCCCAGCCCCCTTTAGTTTTGATGTGACTTTCACACTAAGAATGGTTTTTACCTTTTTATATGGTTGGATTAAAAAAAGCAAAAGAAGAATAATACTTTGTGACACAGAAAAATTATAGGAAATTCAAATGTCAGTGTCCATCAGTAAAGCCTTATTGGAACACAATCCTGCTCATTGACTTACGACTACAGCTACTTTCATGTTACAACAGCAGAGTTGAGTAGCTGGCTACAGAGACCATATGGCCCACAAAGCTTGAAATACTTACTGTCTGGCCCTTTACAGAAAAAAATTTACCAACCCCTAAGTTATACGATTAGTCTGAGGTGTGACAGTGGCTTTGATCCAAGCCCATCAGAATGTCTTCCATGTTCAGTGTTGCGTGACCTCTGCAAACCCCACCAGGTCCTATCCTAGAGGCAGAGAGAACAGGTTAATTAGATGGGTTAATTGGAGGAACTATTCTTCCAAGAGATGAGAAGGGATGAGATGAGAAAATGCAATGGAATTAAGACCATGGGCTCTAGGCTGGCAGTGGTGGCTCACACCTGTAATCTCAGCACTTTGGGAGGCTGAGGCAGGGGGATCACAAGGTCAGGAGATCGAGACCATCCTGGCCAACATAGTGAAACACCGTCTCTATTTAAAATACAAAAATTAGCAGGGCATGGTGGCTTGTGCCTGTAGTCCCAGCTACTTGGGAGGGAAGCTGAGGCTAGAGAATTGCTTGAACCTGGGAGGCAGAGGTTGCAGTGAGCCGAGATCGCACTGCTGCACTCCAGCCTGGTGACAGAGGGAGACTCCATCTCAAAAAAAAAAAAAAAAAAAAAGACCATGGGCTCTGATTCAAATGTTGGTTTCACCACTTATAGCACTGGGACCTTGAGCAACTGTCTTAACCTCTCTGAGCAGCAGTTTCCATATAATAAAATGTGAATAATTATATTGTCAAATATATAGTGTCGTTGTGAGGATCAAATGAGCTAATGCATACAACAATGTCTGGCATATTGTAGGCACTCAATAAATATTCACTACTATTAATTACTATAATTAGATGGAGCACAGCAGTGGAAGAGTTGGCCTGAGAGAGGAAAAAGCTATCTTGCTTAGTGCAGCATGTGGAATAGAGTGAAAACAATAGACATTCAAGATAAACAGGCTTGGGATCAGTTCCCTTTGTTAGTGATGCTGTGCGACTTCAGTAAAGTTGATTAACTGCCAAGCTTCAGTTTTCCCCTCTACAGAACTCAGATGTCAAGGGGTTGGGGGTGGGGGCCTTCTTGCTCTTGAATTTAGGACATATACTTCTTTTATAGTACTGCCTGTCACCATCTCAGGTGAAACACACATGGCTTCTGTTTCACCCTATGCCAGAAAGCCCATTCAAAAATTCTCTTTCAGCAAGCATTTCATGAGTTTAGTAGATTTACTTGAAATTTTAAGAGTTATGCTTTTGAATTAGCTGGGCATGGTGGCAGGCGCCTGTAATCCCAGTTACTTGGGAGGCTGAGGCAGGAGAATCGCTTGAACCCAGAAGGTGGAGGTTGTAGTGAGCCGAGATCGCACCACTGCATTCCAGCCTAGGTGACAGAGTGAGACTCTGTCTCAAGAAACAAACAAAGAAAGAAAAAAACAAAAACAAAAACGAGTCATGCTTTTTAAGGTAGGGATCTATTGTGCCACACAAAGCCTTTCTCTGAATCACCTGCTCTCTCCTTGCCTCTGCTCCTCCCCTCTTCTTTCTGAGTGAGGAAGCCATCATCCCCTCACCCTGCCCATTCTACACACATTTCCTCATCTCTCTCCCCTGCCCCCACATTGTCCAAAGAGGCTGACCAAGACATTTTCCCACAAAGATGGTTCTCTCCCCCAAGGGAAATTCTTTTTTTTTTTTTTTTTAAGACAGAGTCTTTCTCTGCCACCCAGGCAGTAAAGCAGACTGCACATTCCACCTTCTGGGCTCAAGCTATGTTCATGCCTCAGCCTCCTGAGAAGCCGGGATTACAGGTGTGTACCACCACACCCAGCTAATTTTTTGTATTTTTTTTAGTGGAGACGGGGTTTCGCCATGTTCGCCAGGCTGGTCTCAAACTCTTGACCTCAAGTCATCCACTCACCTTGGCCTCCCAAAGTGCTGGGATTATACGCATAAGCCACCACGCATGGCACCCAAGAGAAATCCTCATACTAGCTGTTAAAAGAATATGATTTCCTCCATCCCCTAACAAGCAACACAAGGATAATTATGCCTACCTCACAGGGTGTTTGCGGGAATTAAATGAAGTAATGTTTCTGCAAGCTCCTGGCACGTAGCAGGCAGTCAATAAATGTTAGTTCCCTCGTCCTTTTAGTCTTCCGTTGTGATTTGAAGGAACAAAGAGAGATGTTGAGAGATATTTTGAGGAGGGGAGGAGAGTAGATAAAGCAGCCATGAAGGTCATCTCCTTGACCATCACCCTCCAGTAAAGTGGAAAAGATTATTTGCCAAGAGCAACTGGAAGAGGTGGAGAGGCTCAGGGCAGAAGCCAGACAAGCCTGGTTTATCTTAGAGTCCATCCAAAAGGGTTTAGTTACTAGAACAGCAGTTCCTCTACATAAATCCTTCAGGTTCTCGAAAAATGTTATTAAATCAATTCTGCATCATAAATAATCCTAATTTTGTTGCTCTGGCCTCTCAGGCCAACGTGTGAGTCCTGCAAGATCCCTCTCCTGCTGAGGCGCAGGCCCAGGCACACAGCTACAGGGGCAGGATCCCAGGCTGGGCTGAATGGAATCTAGTGGCCTGTATCGTCTGCTGGCTTTCTCTGATGTTTTCTAAGCTATTTCATTTTTTAATTTTTTTTTTAATTTCTCAAGAAAAATATGGAATGCTTCACAGTTTTGCATGTCATCCTAAGCAGGGGGCATGCTAATCTCCTCTGCATTGTTCCAATTTTCGTGTATGTGCGGCCAAAGTAAGCAGCACTACAAGCCCTTTCAAAGTTGAGGTCTTCTTAGTAATCTTCCTTGAGGTGTAGGACTCCAAATGGGAGGTTTATTAGCAAGGTCCTTCCTGCAGAGGCATGGGAGTTTGGGAATTCTGTTACTTGTCTATTTAGATGCGTCTCTTGTCCTGTTGTTTCTGTTAGTTTATCTTTTCTTTTTCTTTTTTTTTTAAACCATGGAATTTTAAAAAATCTTCTTCCAAAAGGCCAGTCAAGGTGGCTCATGCTAGCAATCCCAGCACTCTGGGAGGCCGAGGTGGACGGAGCACAAGGTCAAAAGATCAAGACCATCCTGGCCAATGTGGTGAAACCCCATCTCTACTAGAAATACAAAACTTAGCTGGGCGTGTTGGTGTGTGCCTGTAGTCCCAGCTACTCAGGAGGCTGAGGCAGGACAATCACTTGAATGCAGGAGGTGGAGGTTACAGTGAGCTGAGATCACGCCATTGCACTCCAGCCTGGTGACAAAGCAAGGCTCTGTCTCAAAAAAATACCAACCAACCAACCAACCAACCAAACAAACTTCTCCCAAAAGAGTGGATGGGTGGCTTTTATCTATTCTGTTGTGGGCCAAGGATGTTTCTCCCCCATGTAAAAACAAATGGTTGTGATTATTCAATACCAAATTGTATCCCATATCTTAAGAAGTCCCTGCTATTCTCCCCAGCTGTCCTCATCCATATCTATGTATCTTTTCTTTTTTTTTTTTTAAGACAGAGTTTCACTCTTGTTCTCCAGGCTGGAGTACAGTGGCACGATCTTGGCTCACCACACTGTGCACCTCCTGGGTGGAGATTTTTCTGCCTCCGCCTCCCGAGTAGCTGGGATTACAGGTATGCACCACCACGCCTGGCTACTGGCTAATTTTGTATTTTTAGTACAGACAGGGTTTCTCCATCTTGGCCAGGCTGGTCTTGAACTCCTGACCTCAGATGATCTGCCTGCCTCAACCTTCCAAAGTACTGCGATTATATGCATGAGTCACTGTGCCGAACCCTGTATCTTTTCATTTATCTTTTTTCTTTTTTTTCTTTTTTTTTTTAATTTTAGAGATGAAGTATTGCAGTATTGCCCAGGCTGGAGTGCTGTGGCTATGCACACACTCAGTCACATCACTCTACAGCCTCCAATTCCTGGGCTTAGGCAATACTCCTGCCTTAGCCTCCTGAGGACTAAGGCAGGAGTATTGCCTGAGCCCAGGAATTTGAGGCTGGGCTCAAGCAATATGCCGTTGCGCTAGGCTCTGTCTATAATTTTTTTTTTTTTTTTTTTTTTTTGAGACAGAGTCTTGCTCTGTCACCCAGGCTGGACTGCAGTGGTGCGATCTCGGCTCACTGCAATCTCCACCTCCCGTGTTCAAGAGATTCTTCTGCCTCAGCCTCCCAAGTAGCTGGGACTACAGGCACGTGCCACCACTCCCGGCTATTTTTTTTGTATTTTTAGTAGAGACAGGATTTCACTGCATTAACCAGGATGGTCTCAATCTCCTGATCTCGTGATCCACCTGCCTCAGCCTCCCAAAGTGCTGGGATTGCAGGCGTGAGCCACCGCACCTGGCCTGTCTATAATTTTGTAACCCAGAGATTTTGCATAGCTTTTCTTCCCAGAGCAAAGTAAGTTAAAAAGTACCAACACCTGTCTCTATTATGTGGCATTCTGGACTTTAAAAAAAACAAAAACCTAGAGTTTAGGAAACATGGGTTCACTTCTAGTTCCCCTTAGTCCACTGTATGTCTTCTGAATTCTGTCTTTAAATGTTTTGGTTTTATGACTTAATTTTTTCCCAAATATAAAAATTGTGTGTGTTCCTGTGTAAAACATGAAGGCATCAAAAAATATAAAGAAAATATAAACAAAAACGTGCTCAAGTTCCACCCTCAGAAACCCCGCTGTGAATGAACATCTTGATACATTTCTCTGGGGTTTTGTTTTCTCTGCAAATGTGCTTACATAGTTACCAAATGTGATCCAATTGTAAACAGTTTTGAAGCCTGCTTTTCTACGTACATTTATTTCATGAGCATTTCCTAGTCATTAAAAATTCTTCAAAAGCCTGTTTCTGCACCATAACATATTTAATCATTCTCAGATTGTTCCACACTTAGGCTGGGGTCAGTTTTTCACTCCATAAATAATACTGCAGTGATTCCCTTTGTACCTTGTTTTTGCATATCTGAAAATTCCCTTAGAAAGTATTCCTAGAGGTAGGATTTCTAGTAAAATAGAATCCTGGACTTCACTTTAGTCGTCACTGTTAAGTCATCCCAAGTCAGAACAAAATAATATAATGATGTTAACGTAATTATGTTGTGGAGCTATTTCAAGGCAGTAATAGTAATAGCTAACACTTATTGGGTGGTTTATATGTCCTAAGCCTTGTTTTAACTGTTTTCCACATACTAATTCCATTAATTTCATCACAACTATAGAAGGCAGGTACTATTGTTATCCCCATTTTACAGATGGAGAAGCTGAGGCACAGAGAGGCTAAATTACCCATAGTAAATGGCTGAGCCAGGACTCAAAGCCAAGCACTTTGCCTGCCAGCCTATGCTATTAACCATGCTGGATTCTGCCTGGAAACAATTAAATGGGGAAGGGTCCTTACCTCTCACACACCAGGGGTGCATGGCATGGGGCTCCCTAACCTGGGGGAGATGGCCCCGCCCTGCTCACTGCTGAGTTCCTGCCTCCTCTACCCCTGCTCTTCTTCCTCTTTTACCAACTGTGTCCCTGCCGTGTATGGACAAGACAGAAGCCCAGCTGCAGAGTACCCAATTCTCTCTCTCTCTCTCTTTTTTTTTTAGATGGAGTTTCACTCTTCTTGCCCAGTCTGGAGTGCAATGGCGCAATCTTGGCTTACCACAGCCTCCGCCTTCCAGGTTCAAACGATTCTCCTGCCTCAGCCTCCCAAGTAGCTGGGATTACAGGCATGCACCACCATGCTCAGCTAATTTTGTATTTTTAGTAGAGACAGGGTTTCTCCATGTTGGTCAGGCTGGTCTTGAACTCCTGACCTCAGGTGATCTACCTGCTTCAGCCTCCTAACGTGCTGGGATTGCAGGCATGAGCCACCATGCTGGCCAGAGCACCCAATTCTCTATCTGGAAGGGAAGAGGAATGCATATCAGGCTGTTCTCTGTTAGCTGCTTAGTCAGGAAGGGAGGAAGGAGGAAGAAAATGAATGTAAAAACACTGCTTTAGGACTTTAGTGTTGTGTTTTGTTTTCAGTTTTGTTTTCCACAATTGTGAGAACATTAGCCTTGCCTATTTAGCAGTAATATTTCCTTACATTTTTCACAAGTTCCATTTCAAGAGGTTCTCAGCTCATCCGTGGGTGAAGTAGTAGATGTGAACAGTAAAAACAGTAATTATTGACTGGGCATGGTGGCTCACACCTGTAATCCCAGCACTTTGGGAGGCTGAGGTCATGAGGTCAGGAGTTCGAGACCAGCCTGGCCAACATGGTGAAACCCCGTCTCTACTAAAAGTATCAAAATTAGCCGGGCATGGTGGCATGCCCAGTAGCTGCAATCCCAGCTACTCGGGAGGCTGAGGCAGGAGAATCACTTGAACCTAGGAGGTGGAGGTTGCAGTGAGCTGAGATTGTGTCATTGCACTCCAGCCTGGGCGACAGAATAGGACTCCATCTCAAAATAAAAAAATAGGAGTTATTAAAGACAACGGTGACAGTGAATTCTGAAGAAGGTGACTTCATTTCCAATACTGTCCACAGCAGATTACCTTGGTTACAAATGACCTGAAAAACAGCTGTTCAGTTTGGGCGGCTCCATAGGTGCCTCATTGTATAGAGAGTGCTACTTCGGGCTTACAGTCTAATTAATAGCCATTTTCTTTTGTCCCAGCTCCTAATGTTGATTTAAAACAATAGCAGTGTCACACAAGACTACACAGGTTGTTTCTGTTTAGGTCAAATAGACTGGCACCCCAGTGAAACACAATACAATACCCACAGCAAAAAATAAACATAGCCTTCATCCTGCTTCCTGTTTTTACCTTGCCAGGTTCCTCTGATGAAAAGCCCACCAGAGAGAGTTTGCCTGTATTCACATACTGGCTCAAGACTGGAATCTCTAGAACTTCTAATAGCACTAGAAGTGAACTCGGGGAGAAATGAGCCACAGAACCTTTGGGAAATGCTACCAGCATAGAATCTTCCCAGGGGTTTAGGTCCCTGCAGTAGGGAACTCTGTACAGCCAGAAATATGCTTTTTCTTTCCTTTTTTTTTTTTTTTTTTGAGACGAAGTTTTGCTCTTATCACCCAGGCTGGAGTGCAATGGCAGGGTCTTGGCTCACCACAACCTCCACCTCCCAGGTTCAAGGAATTCTCCTGCCTCAGCCTCCCGAGTAGCTGGGATTATGGGCGCCCACCAACACACCCAGCTAATTTTGTATTTTTAGTAGAGACGGGGTTTCTCCATGTTGGTAAGGCTGCTCTCGAACTCCTGACCTCAGGTAATCCGCCCACCTTGGCCTCCCAAAGTACTGGGATTGCAGGCATGAGCCACCGCGCCCGGCCCAGAAATATGCTTTAAGCACCCACTTTACTCAGACTTGAGCATGATGCCTGGCCCCTAGAGGTGCCCAGTCAGTATAAGCTGAATTGAAGTGAGTTCTGTTAGCTAGAGTGGATGAGATAGTAAGAGGTAGAACAAGGGATGCTCTCTTCTTTGACTTTCAGATAGTCTAATAACAACAAAAGTAATAACATCTAGGAAGTGTTTACTATGGTTTCAAGCACTTTATATGTATTTTTAAAAATTCATACAACATTCCCATAAAGTAGGTATTTTTAATATTTCCATTTTAGATAAGAAAGCGAAAGTTAAATCATTTTCCCAAGGTCATAAAACTAGCAAGCAGGCTGAGCACAGTGGCTCACATCTGTCTTCTAGCACTTTGGGAGGCCAAGATGGGAGGATTGCCTGAACCTAGGAGTTTGAGACCAGCCTGGGCAACAGAGCGAAACCTTGTCTCTACAAAAATAAAATCTACAAAATTAGCCAGATGTAGTGGTCACACCTGTAGGCCTAGCTATTAGGGAGGCTGAGGTGGGAGAATTGCCTGAGCCTGGGAGGTCAAGGCTGCCGTGATCACGCCACTGGACTCTAGCTGGGTGACAGAACGAGACCCTGTCTCAAAAACAAATAAAATGAAAAACTAGCATGCAGTAGAACTAGAGCCCCGACAGGCTGACTCTAGAGCCATTCACTATTCCACTGTCTCTCAAATGGAGTATTTTAGGGGCCCAAGTTTTCTATGAGAGGTAGTATGTCTATATAGCATTCTGCAGAAATGTTACGATGGAGTTTGTACTCCAGCAAACATGTATGCATTTATAGAAGATGTTATTTGTACTGTTAAATCATATGTATGTATGCCATATATTTATATCTATATTTATTTCAACCAACTTATCAGCCACATGCAATAGTGACACATGAGCAATCTTTTATAATTACTGAAGTATATTTAAACATTTATTGAAGGATAATATACCTACAGAAAAATGTACATATCATATGTGATAGTTTCAAAAGTTTTCACAAACTGGAATACACTCATGCATCCACTTCCCAGAATAAGAAACAAAATATTCCCAGTACCCCAGAGGCCCTGTCCAGTCTCTCCCTCTTCTAGATGCAACCTCTACCCTAACTTCTGACACCATCGATTACTTAGCAGTAGGAAATTTTTAAATTCTTTTTTTTTTTTCGAGACAGAGTCTCGCTCTGTTGCCAGGCTGGAGTACAGTGGCACGATCCCTGCTCACTGCAACCTCCGCCTCCCAGGTTCAAGCGATTCTCCTGCCTCAGCTTCCCAAGTAGCTGGGATTACAGGTGTATGCCACCACACCCAGCTAATTTTTGTATTTTTTAGTAGAGACGGGGTTTCACCATGTTGGCCAGGATGGTCTTGATCTCTTGACCTTGTGATCTGCCCGCCTCGGCCTCCCAAAATGCTGGGATTACAGGTGTGAGACACTGTGCCCAGCTTAAATTATTTGTCTTATTTTCAGAGACTTGCTATGTTTCCCAGGCTGATCTTGAGCTCTTGGCCTCAAGCCATCCTCTTGTCTTGGCCTCCCAAAGGCCTTGGACTACAGACCTGAGCCACTGTGCCCAGCTGGAAAATTTTCAATGTGGGAAAATTGTCAAAGTTCATCAGGAAGCCTCAGTTTTGGCTGGGCGTGGTGGCTCATGCTTGTAATCCCAGCACTTTTGGAGGCCGAGGCCAGTGGATCACTTGAGATCAGGAGTTTGAGACCAGCCTGGCCAACATGGTGAAACCCCAACACTACTAAAAATACAAAATTAGCCAGGCAAGGTAGTGGGCGCCTGTAATCCCAGTTACTCGGGAGGCTGAGGCAGGAGAATTGCTTAAACCCAGCAGGTGGAGGTTGCAGTGAGCTGAGATTGTGTGACTGAGACTCTGACTCTAAAAGAAGAAAAGAAGAAGGAGAAGAAGAAGGGGAGGGGGAAGAGGAAACAGCAGCAGCAGCCTCAGAAGAAGAAGAGGAAGAAGAGGAAGCAGCAGCAGCCTCAGTTTCCCTGAGTGCCTCTGTGATCTGCAGTTGACCGTGTTGACCAGAAAGTAAGGTGCCAACTTCACATTAGAAGATAAACCTCAAACAATAAATATAAGAGAAATGAATCATTGAGTTCGGTTCCTTGAGGTTACATCATTCGGATCCACAGCCTTCTTGTGGAGATCCAGAAGTGCCCTTTCAAATACCTGTGATAATGGGCTGGGAATGAAGAGGGGCTTAGTATACGCTTGTCTAAGCATATTTGTAAACAAAGCAAAAAGCAATTTACAGGGGAGTCTGGTAGGTTTTTACACATGGATAAGACTAACCAAAATGCCTTCTAATAGTCAAGCATTGGATATATTGCTATGTTTGGGAGCCTCTGAGCCCCCTTCTAAGAATTTTCACGGGGAACTGGGCAGTGGGAGTGGCAGCCATGTTGGTACAATGTAGCCCTGCCCCCAGTGTCATCTGATTAGATCAGAAAGAGACACCTGACTCAGGCTGGCCAATTAGATCCTCTCTCCCAGGAATTTCTCACTGGAAAGGATGCCAGTTAGTGTGGGCTGATCACTTAAACTAAGGGCATCTCAACTGAAGAGCTTTAGCATTGCATCACAGGCAAGAAGAAACACACAACGCCAGACTGCAGAGAGAAGGAATGAGGTAGACGTGCTGAGACGCAGAGAGCAGGATCACAAAGTAAGAGACCAGAGAAGACCTTGGAGACACAGAGAGGAGGACAGTGGAGCAAAGAAGCTGACTTGGCTTCTGCTGGTCTTCTGGTTTAGGTTCTGGTCAACCCATCATGAGACCCAGCTGTGCCTCTTCTTTTTGGGGTCCTCAGATGGTTCTGGACTTTCATACTATAACCTTCTCCAACATTTTGCTGATGCTAGTTTGAAGGGCATCTGTTACTTGCTGTTTCAACAATGGCTGCAAAATTCAGTGGCTTGAAACAAGAGCAACACTTACTTTCCTTACAGATCTGTAGTCTGAGCAAGGCTTTGCATGGACAGCTCGTGTCCACTCCAACTTTGTTTCAGCTGACAGCTTGAAGATTGGGGGCTGATACTGTATGAACGCTCACTGACACATACCTGGTTCCTGGGTTGCAAAGACTCGTGCAGTTGGGGCTGGAAGAGTTGGGGCTGCATAGGAATCTCTCTGTTTCTCTGTGGTCTCTTCATCACGGTGGTTTCAGGATAGATGGACTTTCCCATGGAGGCTAAGGGCTCCAAAGGCAGAGGTCCCAAGAAGAGAGGGCCAGGTGGAAGCCACATTACCTTTTAGTACCCAGCCTCAGAAGCCATGCAATATGATTTGATTTCATTCTATTTGTGGAAGCAGTTACAAAGATCCACCTTGGTTGGGGACCCCACCCCTCAGTGAAGGAATGTCAGCATCACATTTGTTTTTTTTGAGATGGAGTTTTGCTCTTGTTGGCCAGGCTGGAGTGCAATGGTGCGATCTTGGCTCACTGCAACCTCCGCCTCCCAGGTTCAAGTGATTCTTCTGCTTCAGGCCTCGCAAGTAGCTGGGATTACAGGGGCCCACCACCACGCCCAGGTAATTTTTTGTATTTTTAGTAGAGATGGGGTTTCATCATATTGGCCAGGTTGGTCTCGAATTCCTGACCTCAGGTGATCCACCCTCCTTGGCCTCCCAAAGTGCAGGGATTACAGGTGTGAACCACAGCGCCCAGCCAGCATTACATTTTAAAAACTCATGTGGCCAGAATGTATATTAGGTGGCCATCTTTGGAAAATACAATCAGTCATACTTGTAAACAAAAGAATGTTGATTAACATGTGGATTAATTAGCTGAGTGTGGTGATGCATGCCTGAAGTTCCAGCTACTTGGAAGGCTGAGGTGAAAGGATCACTTGAGCCCAGGAGACCGAGGCTGCAGTGAGCTATGGTTGTACCACTGTACTCCAGCCTGGGTGACAGAGTGAGACCCTGTCTCAAAAAATAAAAGATAAAAAAAAAGTGGATTAATCCCCAAAAATAAAAAAGCATCAGAGTCCCTAGAAAATTATCAGTGATGTGATAGCAAGTGGGTTGGTAGGTGTAATAATTCTTTCTTTTTCCTCCTGCTCTGAACTGATGAACATCAAACTCATCAGTAGATAGTCTCACTGAGTTCTATCCAAGAAGCAGCATTTTAAAGATGACTAGTCTTTCGTTCTGTAATTGTCTTATGTTTTATTTTACTACATAATTTGGCGTGAATCAAGTTCAAATCCCTTGTTATTTGTAATGAAAGGTTTCTAGTCATCTTGTTTTCAAATGTTACTTGTAAGCATGTATTAGTTCGTTCTTGAATTGCTGCAAAGAAATAACGGAGACTGGGTAATTTATAAAGAAAAGAGGTTTAATTGGCTTATGGTTTCACAGACTGTATAGGAAGCACGGTGGTTTCTGCTTCTGGGGAGCTCTCAGGAAACTTACAATCACGGCGGAAGGTGCAGAGGGAAAGCAGACACACCTTACATGGCTGGAGCAGAAGCAAGAGCTGAGGGGGTGTGTGTGTGGGGGGGTGCTACACACTTAAGCAAGTAGATCTCTTAAGAACTCGCTGTCACAAGAACAGCCCCAAGGGGATGGTGCTAAGCCATTCATGAGAAACTGTTTCCATAATCCAATCACCTCCAACCAGGCCCCACCTCCAACGCTGGGGATTACCTGTTTGACATGAAATTTGGACAGGGACACAGATTCAAGCTTATTCAAACCTTACCAAACCTTATCCTTTCTTGTTTGGTAAATGAGGTTTTCCTCCAACTGGATCCTTCTCAATCTCCTAATAAGTAGTCCAGATATTCAGGTTTCAAAATACTCCAGAATTATAAAGTAGGCACTGCTGAAAGATGTATTAACTCCTTCAGGCCTCCAAGGTGCTATTTAAAATGTTATTGCTTCATATCCCATAATAGAGGCTAAAACCTTATTGATGGCCTTTCTCCTGATTGTTTGTATGTGGAGGTTGAAGCTTTGGAAATAAAGAGTTGGTGACCTAGAACAGGACACTGAATTAACTCTTCCAGCAAGGCTTAAAATAAAGAAGTGTAGTCTTATAAGCTCTAAAGCCTAAAAGATACTAAAGCTTCCAGAATGAATCAGTAGCTAAGACAGTGTTATTAGATGCAATAATTACTGGAGGGAAGAAAACCTTGTTGATGTTGACTGAAAATAGGTACATTTAATACTTCTTTTATAGCAACATTTTCAATACTGTAGTAATGTGATACTAACTTAGTATTTGTGTATTAAAATATGTACATTCTGGTATATACAGGAAACTTCAGACTGCCATCTTTTTATTATTAATAAAAGGTTAATCAGGTTTATGCTAACATCCATAGGTTGGTCTGTTTGCCATAAGGAAAGAAATGAGACCATTAATGGCTAAATTAAAAAATTCTACCCATAATAATAAACAAATATGTATGAATATAGAGGTAACTTGAATAGTAGGTATATTTTGGATCTGGTATAACAAGATACATGGGAAGAAAGCCTGATTTCTAGCATTTGCCAAGCTATCTGGTGGAAATATTTCTACAATGGCTGATTTCTAGCTACCACATGGCATCACAGAATGCAAAGTTGGGAGGAGATACACCCAGTTGGTTCTATAAGATGTATATGAGCCAGTCCTACATTATTGTTTATAATTCTTGGAAAGTCAGTTGGGTAGTAGGTACTTGGATAGGCCTTCTTACAATACTATAGGAAACAAGGGCAAATTTTATTGGCAGGGTCTCTGGCAGAGTCATGTAATGTGTGTGCACTGAATTTCCATTTACTCCCTGATAATTCTCATTGGCCAATGGACTGGGAGCAGAGATTAAAACATTTAAAAGTTGGGTTGCAGCCCCTCAGCCCTCTCTTCCCTTACTACTGCCATCAAAGAGGTCACATTCCCAATGGTGCAGGTACAAGATGGTGGAACCTATATCAACCTGGTTTCATGAATGTCTGTGTGGAGCCCAATGCCCATTCATCTACACTGGGTATGTACGATGCTTCAGGTTGCTACCACTGCCTAACAAGCCATCCCATACAAAATGGTTTAAAACAACAATTTGTTGTTACTTCTCCAATTTTGTGAGCTGGCTGGGCTCACCTGGAGAGTTCTCACAGTCTCACTGAGAGTCTCTCCTGTGGTTGTGGTCAGATAGTGCCTGGGTCTGCGGTGCTGAGTAAGCTTGACTGGGATTGAACCAAAGATGCTTCTTTCCTTATGTCTGGCATTTTGGTGCTCCTCTGCATAGACGTTCATTCTTCAGACATCTTATATTGTGAATGGCTCCAAATGCAATGTCAGGAAGTGCCAGGATTCCTAAGGCACTGGGGAGAGCCACAGTGTCACTTCTGCCACACTTACGTCTGCATACTTCCTTGTTTAAAGTGAGTCATGGGATCCTGCGGAGTCAGAGTGGGAAGTGACTTTCCAAGGGTGTGATTACCAGGAGGGAAGAGTCACTGGGAGACCTTTTTGGAGACTAGCTACCACATACCATGAGTAAGAAACAAACCTTTGTCATATTAAGCCACTTAGATTTCAGGGTTAATTTGTTCCCTTGGCAAAAACCTAGCCTAATCTTACTAATCCAGAAATTGGTACTGTATTAGTGAAGATAAACTAGAAAAAACAAACCCCCAAATCTCTGTGGCTCAACACATAGTACTCTGGGGGTCTGGTGACTCTCTAGGGCTGCGACCTTCCAATGGTGACTCAGGGTCCACACTGCTTGCCTTTTGTTAATCCGCCATCCAGAACATGTGACTTCTAGCTAACTGGGGCAGAGGAAAGAGATCCTGGGGAACTCATAGCTCTTCAGTACCTATTGACCAGAACGAGTGATGTGCCCCCCCCACCCCAGCTACAAGCAAGCGAATAAATTGTGGGGAGCATGTGGGTATTTGGTAATTAGTAAATGCCTCTGTCACAATGTTATGTGAGATTCTTGGCCTCTCTTTCTTCCCTTCCCCTTACCTTACCATCTGTAAGAAATTTAAAAGAAACATAGAAGGAGGGAGAGAGAGAGAGAAGGAAGGAGAGAAAACGGGAGGGAGGGAGGAAGAATTTCATCACAAGACGTACTACACTCATGGGCTGTCCCATCACTAGGCATTAAAGCAGATGCAATTCCATGAATTAGGTAGGAAGGGAGGAAAATTGGAAGGAAGAATACCAGAAGGAATTTGCTCTATAGGATGTAAAAATGCAACCACTAAGACCACTAACAAAACAACACCATCAACAGATACTGCTAAATAAAAACTATTAACAAATAGCTGTAATAGCAGAGGCTTTCACTGTGTTTTTAACCTGTTTCAATTTTTCTTCTTAATCAGCAATGATAAGGAAACTAAACTGGATTAAGTGCTATCATCTTGGAGGTGCAAAGGCAAACAAGGGGAAAGAAATGATTGAAGGGCACTTCAGAAAGCTTGGTACATTCAAATCAGCAGGGCTTGATTACTGACATCCCAGGACACTTAAGGAATTGGCAAGTATAATTGCAAGACCACCAGCCTTTATGTTCGAAAATGAAGGTTGGACAGGAGAAGGTCCTGACAAGTAGAATCAGCAGATGGAGTACCTGTTTTTTAAAACAGGGAAAAGGACAGCTGTAGTAATTATAGACTATTCAGCTTGTCTTGGATACCTGGGAAGATACAAGAGCAAATCATCAAACAATCAATTTGCAACCACCTCGAAGAGTACAAAGTACTGGGTCGTAATCAACATGATTTTGTGAAGTGCAAATTATGCCATACCAATTTAATTTTATCTATGATAGAGTGATGAGCCTGGCAGAAGAGGGGAAAGCAATATGTACAACTGGACTTCAATAAGGTTTTTTATTTTTATTTTTTATTTAAAACATTTCATCTCCTGGCATTTTCAGCATCAATCTTCTGAGAGGATGCTACTTGAACAGCAGTTGGGTAGGCATGACTCTGGGTAGAACACTCAAAATTGTAAAAACTATGTCAGTTTACTAATAACTATAAGATAGTTATTAGTAGTTGTTTTTATTTTTATTTTAATCAATTGATGCAGACAAAGGTGACAGTAGTGAAGAAGATGTTGAGGTGAACATGGCATTCTCTATTATCTGTCATATTGATGAGAAATATGACAGAAAATAGGAGATCTTCTGTTCAGAAAATAGGAGGACCCATTTAAGAAGTCGAACAGTTAAGTAACATGAGATCCAGAAGTCAAGAACAGACAAAATGGTATAAGGGACATTGCTAGAGAAATTATATAAGAAAATTTCCCAGAAAAGGACATATTTTTACATTAAAATAACCCTCTAAGTGCCAACTGTGATAAATGGGGAAGATAACCCACTTGGACATAATTTTGTAACATTTTAGAACTCTAAGAATAAACAAAAGTTTTTGAAAGCTTCCAGAAGGAAAAATTAGGCCACCTTTAGAGGAATGTAAATTGAGCAGCCAAATTCTCATTAACATCTCTGGCTGCTGGAAGATGATAGAGTAGTCCTTTGAGTTCTGGGGGAAATTAAAGTTGAAACTAATTTGCATATCCAGCCTACCTATCAATCAACTGTGAGGGTAGAATGTAGGTGTTTCATACAAACCAAGACTTGTAAAATTTACTTGCAAGGATTCCTTTTTTAAGTTATTTGAGCATGTATTCCAGCAGGATGAAGAAGTTAGCCAAGAAAGAGTAAGGCAAGGAATCTTTCTAACACAAGAAAGGAAAGTAGTGTGTGATTAAAAAAAAAAATCATCCCTTTTGTAGTAGCAGGAAAAAGAGTTCCAAAGAGAAGGAGTGTGGGGCAAAATAACTGCATGCAGTCCATAGTGTTACTAGGTGAACAACAACAACAAAAGTTTCAGTCAAGATAAACTATATATTTAGTCAGTAAAAAGATAGGCAATTAATAATTCCAGGGAAAAAAACCCAAAGAGCTAATTGAGTATGGTATGGCCCAATGTAAAAGAATAATGTATAATTTTCATGAATTAGGGAGTATAAGAAAAAGACTAGTACATGATGCTAAGACATTTTTCATTGAATAAATGAAGGGTATGATGCACGTATGAGGGATATGATACTGCCCTCATAGATAGGAAAATTGCATTACTAATATGCTACCTAGTTCAGCAGTGCACAATATTGATGTAGTATTAATAATGTAACTACTTTTTGTTGTGTCACTACAACTTTTTGTTGCTTAACTGCAGTCACCATCCTGTATATTAGATCTGCAGAATCTATTCATCTTCTGAGTGAAAGTTCATCCTTTACAGTCAACTTAAGGATAAAGTGAGGAAGATCTTGGTTATGTTGCAAAAAAAAGGCAAGCATTAATTTTCATGATATAAAAGTAAAGCTGACAAAAGGTGGGAAATGGAAAGTTAGGGAAATATGAAGAGAAGGACAGTATCATAGATACCTGCAACTTCTATGATCCAAAGTCAAGGATAGTGACTCAAGTTTCTGGAATGAAAAATTGAGGTGTAACCTACCATTTAAAGTTAAAGAGTAACCACAACAAAACTTGAAAATAATGTTGTAACTACCAAACATCGAAGGATTGGGAGGAAGAAGGTAACATAAAAGAGCTAAATTCTTATCTTTTATACCTGGAGGCCATTAGATAACCAAGAAATTGGAAAGAGGAGTGGTTTTTCCAAACACTTTCTATACAAAGCATGCATAATTCATGACTAGTTTTTTTTATAGGCAAATCTGTGTAGTCATGGGGGTATAATCTCAGAGCACAGGTGCAAACAATCTCTGTAGCATAAGGACACATTGTGTTACAGATGATCTTGCAGCCATAGCATTTTTTCCATTTCATTATCCATGCCCAGTTATAAGATTGTATTTGCAAACTTAAAGTTGTATTTGCTTTAATATGCTCTTAAATTTTCCCAGAATTATCTTTAATATTTCACAGAGTACTGTCTCCAAAATTTAATAGCTTGGTACATGGCCATATGGCCTTTATATAGCGTTTTATTGTCTCTGACTTCTGTTCCAAAAGAATATATTTTCAGGATTGGGTTATTGTTCTCACTGAATTAAATGCTCACTGGTACTTGCTCCTTAGATGACCTTGTTATAGAATAAAAACTATCTAAACATTATAACTCTAAAAATTAAAATAATAGGCCAAGGGTTGTGGCTCATACCTGTAATCCCAGTACTTTGAGAGGTTGAGGTAGGGAGATCATGTGAGCCCAGGAGTTTGAGACCAGCCTGGTAACAAAGTAAGACCTCATGTCTACAAAATGTTATTATATATTTTAAATTTTATTTTATTTTTTATAATTGAGATGAGTTATGATCATGCAGGGTGAGACCCTGTCTCAAAAAATTAATTTAAAATTGCAATTGAAATTAAAATAACAACATCGGCCAGGTGTGGTGGCTCACACCTATAATCCCAGCACTTTGGGAGGCCAAGGCAGGCAGACTACTTGTGGCCAGGAGTTCAAGACCAGCTGGGCCAACATAGTGAAACCCCATCTGCACTAAAAATACAAAGATTAGCTGAGCGTGATGGTGGGCATCTATAATCCCAGCTACTCAGGAGGCTGAGGCATGAGAATCA
This sequence comes from Cacajao melanocephalus, assembly GCA_963573385.1. Classification (NCBI taxonomy): domain Eukaryota; kingdom Metazoa; phylum Chordata; class Mammalia; order Primates; family Pitheciidae; genus Cacajao; species Cacajao melanocephalus. Next base: position 19,785 of record CAUYLG010067531.1, read on the forward strand.
CTTGGACTCAGGAGGTGGAAGTTGCAGTGAGCCGAGATCGTGCCATTACACTCCTGCCTGGGCAACAGAGTGAGTGAGACTCCATCTAAAATATAAAATAAGATAAATAATGATAATAATAAATTAACAACTTTTATAAAAGCCAATTGAATCACTTCTACATTTAAACTTACATAATTTTAAAATAACAGCATGGTCTACAAGCCGCTGTTAAATGAGGACAGGTACAAGTAAAACCTCACTGTAACTCAGTAAGTAGGGTCTACAATAGTCAATTAGATAACATGTGGCACCAATTCAGTACAACGTTAATGAAATGACCAAGATGATCCTGCTGCAAAGGGACAGGAGCCAGTCACTAAAGTCATCATATCCAAATTCATGTTATCAAAGAGCATGTAATTCCAAGTTCAATTGTATTTCTGATTACCTGCTAAAGTGACATGCCTCATAGCCACAGAGATTAATACCTTGCCATTCTTACTGCTTTTTAGCTTTGAAGTTGTGCAGCTTTGAAAACATTACTATTTTTTTTTTTTGAGACAGAGTCTCACTCTTGTCACCCAAGCTGGAGGAGTACAGTGGCGTGATCTTGGCTCACTGCAACTTCCACCTCCCAGGTTCAAGTTATTCTCCTGCCTCAGCCTCCCAAGTAGCTGTAATTACAGATGCCCACTACCATGACTGGCTAGTTTTTGTATTTTTAGTAGAGACAGGGTTTCACCATGTTGGCCAGGCTGGTCTCAAACTCCTGACCTCATGATCCACATGCCTCTGCCTCCCAAAGTGCTGGGATTATGTGAGCCACTGTGCCCAGCCAAAAAATTTTTTCAGAGGTGGGGTCTCATCATGTTGCCCATACTGGTCTTAAATGCCTGGGCTCAAGTGATCCTCCCACCTAAGCCGCCTGAAGCATTAGGATTATAGGTGTAAGTCACTGTGCCTAGCCACAGCTGGGACTTTCTTAATAGTCCAGTTATACTACTTCAAATATTTATTATTCTTTGTCTTTGAGACAGGCAACAGAGCAAGACAAAGAATACATAATATTATTTATTAATATATTATAATTTAATAATATATTAAATATTATTATTATTAAATTAATATATTATTAATTTAATATTTAATAATATATTAAATTAATAACATATTAATAATAAATAATATTATTCATTATTATTTGTTTGTCTTGCTCTGTTGCCTGAGTGCAAGTGGTATGATCAGGGCTCACTGCAGCCTTGACCTCCCAGGCTCACATGATCCTCCCACCTCAGCCTTTCAAGTAGCTGGGACCACATGCACATACTACCACGCCTAGCTGATTTTTTTTTTTTTTCGGTAGAGACAGTAAACCTCTATGTTGCCCAGGCTGGTCTTGAACTCCTGCACTCAAGCAGTCCTCCTGCCTCAGCCTCCTAAAATGCTGGGGTTACAGGCGTAAGTCTTACCACTCTTAGACTTGTTATTCCAATTTATGTAAAAGATTAGCATATCATAAAAGAGCAGTATTTATTTTAAAAGTTTTGGGTGAGAGAGCCTGTTTACAACTAGGAAAACTAAAAGCAAAAATGTTTAACAGAAAGTCTTCGCACAAACCCACAGTTAACATCATAATGTATGGGGTAAAGTTGAAAAGTTTTTCTCTAAGATCTGGATCGAGATAAGGATGTCCACTTTCATCAATTTTATTCAACATAGTCCTAGAACTGCTAGCCAAGGTAATTAGGCAAGAGAAAGAAAAGGCATCCAAATTGGAAAGGAGGAAGTCATATTGTCCCAGTTTGCAAATGACATGATATTATGTATAAAAACCCTAATGACTCCACCAAAAAAACTGTTAGAACCAATAAATCAATTTAGTAAAGTTGCAGGATGCAAAATCAACATACAAAAATCAGTAGGTTTTTTTAATGCCAATCATGAACTATCCAAAAAAGAAATCAAGAAAATCCCATTTATAATAACTAATATGTACATATGTGTGTATGTGTATATATATATATATAATATATATATATTATATATATATAATATATATATTATATATATAATATATATATATTATATATATATATATTATATAT
>CAUYLG010067534.1:0-72980 GCA_963573385.1 Cacajao melanocephalus
TCGTGTTGTGTTTTTCAGCTCCATCAATTCATTTATATTCCTCTCTAAGTTGTCCATTCTCGTTAGCATTTCGTTAAATCTTCTTTCAAGGTTCTTAGTTTCTTTGCACTGGGTTAGTACATGTTCTTTTAGCTCACAGAAGTTTTTTATTATCCACCTTCTGAAGCCTGATTTTGTCAATTCTTCACACTCATTCTCCATCCAGCCTTGTTCCCTTGCTGGTGAGGAGTTCTAATCCCTTGCAGGAGGAGAGGCGTTCTGGTTTTGGGTGTGTTCATCCTTTTTGCGCTGGTTTCTTCCCATCTTTGCGGATTTATCTACCTTTTGTCTTTGTAGTTGTTTACTTTCAGATTGGGTCTCTGAGTGGACATCCAGTTCGTTGATGATGAAGTTATTTCTTTCTGTTTTTTAGTTTTCCTTCTAACATTCAGGCCCCTCTGCTGTAGGACTGCGGAGGTCCACTCCAGGCCCTGCTTGCCTGGGAATCACCTGCAGCTGCTGCAGAACAGTAAGGGTTGCTGCCAGTTTTTTCTTCTGCTATCTTTGTCCCAGAAGGATACCCGCCAGATGTCAGTCTGACCTCTCCTTTATGAGGTGACTCTTTGGATATACGGGGATCAGGGAGCTGCTTGAGGAGACAGTCTGTCCTTTATAGGAGCTCACGTGCTGAGCTGTGAGCTCCGTTGTTCATTCAGAGCTGCTGTGCAGGTACGTTTACATCTGCTGCAGCAGAACTCATAAACCCCCTTTTTTTCCCCAGGTGCTCTGTCTCGGGGATTTAGGGCTTTTTTATGAGTTTCTGTTGTCCTGCTGCCTTTTTTCAGGGCTGCCCTGCCCTGCCAGGAGGCAGCCTGGTCACTGTCTGCCTACAGAGGCTTTGCCGAGCAGCTGTGGGCTCCATCCAGCTACCCTGTGAACTTCCCTGCAGTCCTGTTTATACAGATATAGTTAGAACCGCCTCGGCAATGACAGCCCGCCTTGGCAATGGCGGACTCCCTCTGTAATGGCGGGCTGCCTCGGCAATGGCAGGCTGCCTCAGCAATGGCGGACTACCTTGTAGAGGTGGACTGCCTTGGTAATGGCAGATGTCCCTCCCCCACAGAGCTGGACCGTCCCGGGTTCAGCTGTGTTTGCTGTGAAACTCTCAGTCCAAGGCGTTTCAGATTGCTGTTTTTTTGCGGGGGTGGGACCAGCCAAGCCTGATCACCTGGCTCCCTGCCTCAGAGCGAACAGTCGACTGTCTCCCAGGTGTTCCAGTGTGGCTGTTTCAGCCTGCAACGGCTGAAACAGCCACACTGAGATTTGTGGTGCCTTTTTGCCCGGGACTCTCCTTGCCTGGCTCCCTGTTTCAGTCCCCTTTTCTATCAGTTGAATGGGCGACTCTGTCTTCCTGTAGCTTCAATCACCAGCTAAAATGGTGCCCACGGAGAACCGCCATGCCAGGGCGCCGGCCAAGACATCTGCGCAGGCCGAAACAGCCATGCCGGGGTGCCAGCTAAAAACAGCTGCACAGGCCGAAATAGCCGCACTCGCGACCTGTGGGGCTCTTCCGCCTGGGAATCTCCTGGTCTGTGGACAATAAAAATCCGTCTGGAAATGCGGCGTCCACTCACCCTCCGCGCCTTTGCTGGGAGCTGCAATCCTGAGCTGCTCCTAATCAGCCATCTTGGATCCATCCATCTCAGTTTCTTTTTATTGATGAAAATATCCAACTGAATGGATGACATGGAATTGCTGAGTTGCACAGTAAATTATGCTTAACCCCCCCTTTTTTTTTTTTTTTTTTTGCGATGGAGTCTCACTCTGTGGCCCAGGCTGGAGTATAGTGGCGTGATCTCAGCTCACTGCAACCTCTGTCTCCTGCGTTCAAGCAATTCTCCTGCCTCAGTCTCCCGAGTAGCTAGGATTAAAGGTGCCCACCACCACACCTGATTGTTTTTTGTATTTTTAGTAGAGACAGGGTTTCACCATGTTGGCCAGGCTGGTCTCGAACTCCTGACCTCAGGTGATCCACCCATCTTGGCCTCCCAAAGTGCTGGGATTACCGGTTTGAGCCACCGTGCCCCACCAAAATCTACTTTTTAAAAGCAATTTTGAAGTATACAATACACTGTTATTAACCACAGTTATCATGTTTTACATGGAACTCTTGAACTTATTCCTCCTGTCTAAATGAAATTTTGTATCCTTTGACCAACATCTTCTCAACCCCATATCCAGTCCCTGGTAATCACCATTGTACCTTCTATTTTTAATGCTCATTTAAAAGAAGATGTATATACTAGAGGCAGAGAGCTTTAAAATAAAATCCAAGTTCTTACCATAAAATATCTAGTCCCTTCCTATAGTCCTCACCAATCTCATCTCAAGCTACTCTTCCCCTCACACTCACCAGGTTATTAACCTGCTTTTGAGGAAATGTATTACCTTAGTGCCTTCCCCCTTGATGTCCCCTCTTCCTTGCAAGGCTTGTTCCTTCCTATTCTTTGTGTATCAGCTCAAATGTTACTGCCTCAGAAAGGCCTTCTCTGACTACCCTGTCCATATGAGATCCTGTTGCTTCACCGTGTTGTTACTTCCTATCACAGCAACCTGTTTTATCACATACATATTAGACACTAAAATCCAGTGAAAGAGAAAGAAAGGGCCTTGCTATTTTGCTCATTGAGTATACCAAGGGTGAAGCACAACACTGTCTATAAACACATTTTGCATGAATGTTGATGAGATATGATGGGAAGCCAACCAAAGAATTCAGTAGTTCTGACTTATAAGTCTTCATATATTTTCTAAGCTATATTTGCGAAGATTGAAAAATATAAACAAAAATGTCTTACCTCCTGCAATTACAAAATGGCTTACAGCATTTTTATTTCGGTATACATTCAGACCAGTGTTCACTGTGCTGGGAAAAAGGGAGAAGGAAAATATATATTTAAAGCATATCCCATTTACCTTTTTGAGTGTTATTTTCATTGACTTAATAGATTTAGAAAAGCCTACTGTATCAATCCCTGGTCCTAGCCTAGGCCCCTTCAATGTGTTCCAGACATAGATGTAAAACCATAACTACACCAGTCTTTTATATAAACAAAAGTTCTTGAAAAAAAGGTATTATGAATCACTTTCACGTGGGTATTCAGTTTTCATAATCCCACCCACTCATAAGACACACTTCTAAGCCAGTATCAAGAAAATTCACCATCTCACAATTCAGAGTGAACTTACTTGAATATAGTCACAAACACTGCAGTTCTCCAACCCCAGCGCCAGCCATACCGAATGAAGCCTCGTGTGGCAGCACGATGTGCACATTGCTAAAGTTAATTAAAAAACTGTGAGGTTTCAAGACACCATCATATTTTCCTTATTCTAGAACTGTGGTAGAGAAATTTTAGCTATGGATTAGTCAGGTACACCTAAACAGACAGAAATACTAGAAAATCTCTAGAAATATTATTCTTTAAGTATTGAGGCTTAAGTAAAAGTTCCATGTGTACCCTATCAGGAGATGGAAAATGGTTGAGTGTCCCTTATCTGATATTTGAGACCAAAAGTGTTTTGGATTTAGGATTTTTTTCAGATTTGGGAATATCTGCATTTAACACTTACTGGCTGAGCATCCCAAATCCAAAAAACTAAAATCTGAAATGCTCCAATGAGCAACTCCTTTGAATGACATGTTGATGCTCAAAAAGTTTTGAATCTGAGCATTCAGGATTTCAGATTTGTGATGCTCAACCTGTAACGAATGATAAATCTACAGAATAAGAATCCATGAGTCCCTACTGATAGAAATAAATTACGAAGAGATAAATAAATAAGTAAATAGAAGGGGGAAGGGAAAACACTTCCTTAGAGCATAATTCTAAGCAATAAATGTAGAAAGAATGAAAGACTTTAGAAAATGCCCATTTGGTCAACATAGTCATAACTGTTTCAGGCAAGAATCATCATTAAATGCTAAAACTTCCTGGGTATGGTGGCTTACGCCTGTAATCTTAACACTCTGGGAGGCAGCGAGGGAGGATTGCTGGAGCCCGCAAGTTCAAGACCAGCCTAGGCAACACAGTGAGATACTGTCTCTACAAAAAAAAAAAAAAAAAAATTAAAAATTAGCTGGGCATGGTGGTGTGCATTTGCAGTCCTAGCTACTCAGAAGGCTGAGGTGGGAGGAAAGCTTAAGTCCAGAAGTTTGAGGTTGCAGTGAGCTTTGATCATGCCACTGCACTCCAGCCTGGGTGAAACAGCAAGACCCTGCCTCAAAAAAAAAAAAAAAAAAAAATCTATATATATAGATATATAGATAGATAGATACTAGGTTTAATCAAAGAATCTGTATAGCAAACCTCCATGACATGCGTTTATCTAAGTAACAAACCTGCAAATCCTGCACATGCACCCCTGGACTTAAAGGATTAAAAAAAAGTTACGTTCAAATTGTGTATGTGTTTTCCCATGTGTGTACATACATACACAGAGAAGAGGGAAAGTACACGTAGTAGCAAGAAGATAAAGCAAGTGCAGTGAATTGTTAACAATGGATAAATCTCTGTATGTGAAAGACAAATCTCTGAGTGTGTGTGTACATATACATACATACATACACACACACACACATATATATGGCTGGGAATAGTGGCTTACACATACAATACCAACACTTTGGGAGGCCAAGGAGGGCATGCTGCTTCAGGAGTTTGAGACCAGACTGGGCAACATGGCCAAAACCCTGTTTCTCCAAAAATAAAAAAATTAGCTGGGCATGGTGGCACATGCCTATAACCCCAGCTACTTGGGACGCTGAGGCAGGAGAATTGTGTAAGCCTGGGAAATGGAGGTTGCAGCGAGCTAAGATTGTGCTGCTGCACTCTAGCCTGGGTAACAGAGCGAGACGCTGTGTAAAAAATTAAATGAATAAATAACTTTAAAAAAAAATTAAAAAACTATAAATGCCAAAATAGTACTTGATGAAAATAAATTTGATGAAAAGCAGGGATATTTACATAGCCTCAAAGGAACTAACAAGTACTCAAAATACTTATAAATTACAAAGGGAAAACAGTAATTTTACAGGGTATAATTGGCAAGGCCATCTTAACCAAGTAACTAAAGTAAACATCACCAGCAAAGGAGGAAAGATATCACATGCTTCTGATTTAATATCAGTTCTAGGGTATTCCTGTCAAAAAACATAGCCTGAATGCAATCATGAGAAACCATCAAACAAACCCAAATTGAGGGATATTCTACAAAATAAATTACCCATAGCCAAGGCCATGAAAAATAAACAAACAACAACAACAACAAAAAAACAGAGAAACTCTTCCAGACTAAATGAGACCAAAGCTGCATGACAAGCAAATTCAACGGATTCTGCACTAGACCAAAAAAAATTTTTAATTAATTTTTTAATAAGAACTCAAGCCTAACTTCTGAAAAAAAAATTTTTTTTAATTTATTTTTAAAATAAATGATATTGTGGGAAAACTAGCAAAATTTACAGGTCTTTAAATAAGATAATAGTACTGTATCAGTGTTAATTTCCTGATCTTGATATTATAATAGTGGTTGTATAAGAGAATGTTCTTGTTTTTATGAAATATACACTGAAGTATTCATTATGTCTATTACCTACTGTCAAGCAGTTCAGAAAAAATTAGTACATATTATACAGAGGGAGAATGATAAAACAAACATGGTAAAATGTTAACAGTGGAGAATCTGGATGAAAGGTATATAGAAAATCTTTGTACTATTTTTGCAACTTTCAAGCCTGCCATAATTTCAAAAGAAAAAGTTAAAAATTTTCAACCACTTTCATCCTAGCTGAATTAAAAGGGAAAAAAAAAGAATAAAGAAAAAGTTAAAAATTCTCTGAGCTTGAGCCACGTGCGGTGGCTCATGCCTGTAATCCCAGCACTTTGGGAGGCTGAGGCAGGCGGATCACAAGGTCAGGAGATAAAGACCATCCTGGCTAACAGTGAAACCCCGTCTCTGCTACAAATACAAAAAATTAGCTGGGCGTAGTGGCACACGCCTGTAGTCCCAGCTACTCGGGAGGCTGAGGCAGGATAATTGCTTGAACCCAGGAGGCAGAAGTTGCAGCGAGCCAAGATGGTGCCACTGCACTCCAACCTGGGTGACAGAGCAAAACTCCATTTAGAAAAAAAAAAAAAAAATTCTCTGAGCTTTAATATTGTCACAGAAGAACTGATGTACAGATCTAATGATGTAACAAATAAGTTAGCACTCCATAAACTGTAAAGTTATAAATGTTAACTATTGCTTTAGTGTGAGCAAGTATACTCACGGAGGCTTTATGAATGAGGTAAACATGTTACAGCTGAGCCTTGATGATTTAGCAGGGGATTGGAAGAAATGTATTTCAGAAAGAAAAGCCACGGTGGTGATGCCAAACATGCCTGCTCTGAAGATAAGAAAGTAGTCTCTCAATCCACATGCAGGCACTTTAGCATTAGTACTTCCACTGTTACTAAGTATAGACTTTATTTCTTTACTCTGACATCTTAAAACAACCCTCCATCCCCACAACCTAATTGAATGATTAAGTGTAAAGTGAATTGCTAAGTCAGTGTGCCTCAAATTCCTTTAGGCCACCAATACATACCACAGCATCAAACCGGTTATGATAAACTTCTGCCTGGCTCTGCTCAATGTATCGTTGTTTAGCATGAACAAAAGCTGGTACTCCTCCATACACCACGCCAATGATGCCTGCTGTTAATGCCGCCTTAAAGATATCAACAAGTTCTTTTGAAAGTTTCTGCTGTTCACTACAACATCAAAAAGACAATGTTGTTTGCAATTAATTTACGGACATTGCTCTCCAAAAACTCTATAATCAGAATTATCCCAAATGCTAACACTACATTTTCCATCATAGGCAGAATCCACAGATGAATTAAACAGTTCAGTTATATTAAAAGGAACCTAAGTCTCAGACAAAACTAAGCTATGCTGTTAGAATTAGGATAGTGGCAACTCCTGAAAAGACAACGACTGGAAAAGGCACAAGGGGAGCTTTTGGGATGTTATAATAGTTGCCATTTCTTTCTGAGTGTTGGGTATAGCTATCCTCAGTTTGTGAAAATTCATTCATCAGTATACTTACGTACATTTTTTCAAATGCATTTCCTACTCCAATAAAAAGTTTTTTTAAAGGTGTTTTTATTTGATGACTATTATACCTATACATTACCCCTATAAACAGGAAAAATTTGTGAGCTAACTTTTAGAAATCACACCAACTGGTGACATTTTAGGGCAATGTATGAAAAGAATAAAAACATGGATGTAAGGCAAAAAATCTAAACTCTGTTTTACTAAATAATTTCATGAAATATTCTGATAGGGGTGTATTAATAAAAGCATTGGGCTGGGCACAGTGTCACATGCCTGTAGTCACAGCTACTTAGGAGGCTTATGCAGGACTTGAGCCCAAGAGTTCAGATCCAGCATAGCAACACGGCAAAGATGCTGGCTCTAAAAATAAACAAACAAATAAACAAATGCTTTTTAAAAAACGCACTGGAAAAGTTCACTATGCAGTGGGTGGCACATGCCAATCTAAAGTAACAAGGAAAAGCTACAATTTAATTCAATTTATTACTCTCAAATGCATAAGAAGCTCGAACTGCTAATGGAGCTTCCAAGTTGTCATCCTGAAACTGATCTAACAAATAGCTGTCAGAAGTATTAAGTTACTATGAAATAATTGCCCTTCTAAGCCGGACGCAGTCCAGACGCGATGGCTCACGCCTGTAATCCCAGCACTTTGGGAGGCGGAAGCAGGTAGATTATTTGAGGTCAGGAGTTCGAGACCAGCCTGGCGAATGTGGTGAAGCCTGCCTCTATTAAAAATACAAAATTTAGCAGGGCGTGGTGGTGAGCACCTGTAATCCCAGCTACTAGGGAGGCTGAGGCAGGAGAATCGCTTGAACCTGGAGATGGAGGCTGCAGTGAGCCGAGATCGAGCCACTGCACTCCAGCCTGGGTGATAGGGACTCAATCTCAAAAAAAAAAAAATAAAAGATACAAGTTTGGGCCGGCTCGGTGGCTCACGCCTGTAAGCCCAGCACTTTGGGAGGTCAAGGCTGGAGGATCACCTAAGTCCAAGAGTTCAAAACCAGCCTGGCCAACATGGCACGAGCCCTGTCTACAAAAAATACATTTTAAAAAGTTAGCCAGGCGTGGTGGCGCGCGCCAGTAGTCCCGGTTACTCAGGAGGCTGAGGTGGGAGGTTCACTTGAGTCCGAGAGGCAAAGGTTGCAGTGAGCCGAGATCGCACCACAGCACTCCAACCTGGGCGACAGAGCAAGACCCTGTCTTAAAAAAAAAAAAAAAAAAAAGACAAAAAAAAGACACAAGCTTGGGTTACAATGATCAGAACCCCAAATATAATTTTAAAATGAAGCACACCATCCTTGGCGTCCTAAGACTGACCCAGGCTGCCAAGGCTTCAGGACATCGCTTTCGCCGTCCCCCACCCCACCTCAGACCCTAGGCACTTTTACTCTTTAAGAAACAGCTCCCGGAGGCGGTCCCATCCGGATTCCGGGTAATAGGGCTCTGGGACGAAGGCAGGCGGCCACTGACGCTTCTCAAGGGCCTCCGAATCGGCAGTCACAGCTTCGGCAGCAAAGACTCGGGGGAAAGGACCCAGTGCTCTACAGAGGAAGCTCCGCGATGCCGGTGGCGGCACCTCCATGGCCTTCTCTCGACCTACAGACAGACACGGTAGCGGCACCTCCATGGCCTTCTCTCGACCTACAGACACACTTGCGCACTCAGGACTTCAAGTCCTCCCGGACTTGCCGTGGGAGAGCGTAACTGTACAAGGTGAGAACGCGTGCATTTGGCCCAGGCTAATCCTCGGCTGGAGAGCTCAACACACACGACTTCAGTCCTGGGCCTGACTTTGGAGTCCTTGTAAACAAGACACAGGAAGTCCCGCCCGACCGGGGCAAAGGCCAGAGGGTACGGCGACGGCCAAGCCGGAGCCCAAAACACTTCCGGTTGAGGGCGGGTCGGGCCGCCCACCCCCGGAAGTGAGTTGGCCGCTAGAGGTGAAGCTCAGCGTGATCGCGGCGGGCCTTCGCTCCGTGTCTCAGCGGCTCCTGGGTCATGCAAATGGAGTCTGCGGCTGGTTACGTTCAGCTCGAGGTAGTAACAGGTTAAAGTAATTTAGCGTATTTTAAATGCCAGGAATCCCGCTTAAATGAGGAAGAAAGTGCAATATTCAAGTGCAAGTGGAGTACGGAAAGAGGGAAAGGCGATTTGTGCAAAAACACGTCCAACCTACATTAGAGAAGCCTTCCAGGCTGGGCGGGGTCCGTTTATCTTGTCAGTTCTGTTTCCCAAAAAAACGAGCCATTGGAAAGGGGTCTTGGTGCCAGTTACACCAAGATTCGAGAACACTTTTTTGAAGAATCAGCTTTTCGGCAGGTCTTCATAAGGTAGATTTCACACCCTTTAGTTAATATGTGTACTGCTTCTCAAAAGGCAGGAAAATTTTTGGAATTTCTATCAAGTGTTTGATAGTCCAGCAATAATTTCCCATCACTACCTCTGCTAACGTATGCTTCGAAGTATAGTTTTCATTAAAATGAATGCATTTTAAATATTCTCAATATTTGTGTAATTTCATTTAATTCTTGTTAACAAGCATACTCCCTTACTCACTACCAATCCCGTCACCTCCTTTATTCGTTTCTAGTTGTAAATCAAAATTGCCACACGGTAGTAGTAGTAGTGTGGTAGTGTACAGTAAGTAGGCTTACAGAATTTGATAGCTGGAAATTCTACACATAAGTTCCCAAAAAGTGACTGACTGGAGTGACCAGCTGAATTAGTGACAGCTCCATGAAAACTACTCTGGGAGACAGGATTTGATTCAGCACCCATCATAGCACTCACTACACTGCATCATAATTTCCTATTTGTTCATCTGTCTCAATAAACTATCCTTGAGGTCAGAGACCACATATATTCATCTCCGTATCTCCAGGACCTAGAACCGTAGTAGGTGCTCAGTAAGGATTTGTTGAATGAATAATTCAGATCCCCTGACTTCTGGCTCTGGGTTGCTGCTTATCCCGTTAGGTAGAGGTGGGCACCAAGATAAGGTACCAAGGCCTGAAAGCCCAAGAAAATGGCTGTACAGTCTGTTTCTAACCTGTAAGTAGAAAAAGCTAAATGCTTAAGATGACCCCAGAATTATTCTGGGATGAGGGAGGACTTGAATTGGGAAAGAGGGTTTGGGTAGGTGTTGGGAAGATACTGATGAAATTCTTTATATACAGCTCAAATGCCCCAGGATTTACTAGCCTGTAGATGAGGTTATAGTAACAGGCAAATTTTAAACTCTGTAACTTGTTTCTCTTTTGGGTAACCGAAGACTAATTTGTAAGGTTCCTTTTGCTACCTAATACCTTTAAAAAAAGTCCCCAGTCCTTTGGCTGCTGCTCACACTGTTGCTGCTCTTCCATCTGAGCCCTCCCACGTTTCCTACTTCCCCAGTCCCTTAGGGCTTACCTTCTTTTACCATGAGGGAAATACTCACCCTCCTCTGTAGTCTGCTTTTTCTTTTCTTTTTTTTGGATACAGTCTTAGCTCTGTCGCCCAGGCTGGAGGGCAGTGGCATGATCTTGGCTCACCACAACCTCTGCCTCCTAAGTTCAAGCAGTTCTTTTGTCTCAGCCTCCCAGGTAGCTGGGATTATAGGCATGTGCCACCATCCCCAGCTAATTTTTGTTTTTTTAGTAAAGATGGTATTTCACCATGTTGGCCAGGCTGGTCTTAAACTCCTGGCCTCAAGTGATCTGGCCGCCTAAGCCTTCCAAAGTGCTGGGATTACAGGTGTGAGCCACTGTGCCCAGCCCTGTAGTCTGTTCTTTTTGAAGGTTCTCAGATCAACACAGTCTAATCCAGGAGCATCCAATCTTTTGGCTTCCCTGGGCCACGTTGGAAAATGGAGAATTATCTTGAGCCACAAATAACACTAAATGTAGCTGATGAGCTAAAAAAAAAAAAAGTTCATGCATACCTCTGATGTTTTAAGAATGTTTGCAAATTTGCATTGGGCCACATTCAATGCTTTCCTTGGCCACCTGCAGCTCGTGAGCCATGGGTTGGACAAGCTCGGTCTAAGGCAAAAAGTGTTATGGGGTTCACTGGACTGTTTCACGCATGGCTGGCTTGTCCCCAGTACTTGTGTTTGCCAGCAGGGAAGGATTTCAGTGCAATCACCATACTGCTTGGAACACCATTCTTCTACCTTTAGCCCTTGTTGCTGAATTCTGTTTATAGAACCCAATAGTTTCTTCCCTCATAGTGAATTTTTCCCCCAGGGGTTAGCAGGTTCCCTTTCCTGCCAGGTTCACCAAGTACTGCCCTTGCTACACATTTTACATTTTGTTACATTGTATATAAAACTTTCCCACAGGTAGAGGGAATGAATTTTGAGAACTCCAAAGACCATTTCATTTACTCATCCTTCGTAGTGTAAATTAATTTTTACTTCCACAAAGTTTCCCATCTGCTCCAGTTGGAAGTTTCTTCTTCCTCTAAATTCCAGATCCACATTGTCTTCATGAATAATCGGCACTCCTGTTGCCTTAATCACCTTCCATGTATGTGTGATGCCTCTCATATTGTTTATCATCTCAACAACACAGCCCCTTGAGGTTAGGGAGCCTCTTGTAAACTTTCCTTGTCTCTCTGCATAGTAGATGCTTAAGAAGTATCTGGTAAGTATTAAATGAGTGACTTGTAAATGTAACTCTCTATTCCATCCACAACATCTTACCTCTGGATGCAGTAAGATTATCCTAAGAGAGGGCATCTTTAGATGCATGTAAAGATAGACTTTTGTGTATCTGTGCTTTCTTTTTTGCTTTCTTTTTTTTTGAAACAGGGTCTCACTCCCATTGCCCAGGTGGAAGTGCAGTGGCGTGATCATGGTTCATCGCAGCCTCAACATCCTGAGCTCAAGCTATCCTCCTGCCTCGTTTTTTTTTTTTTTTTTTTTTTTTCTGTAGAGCCAAGGTCTCACCATATTGCCCAGGCTGGTCTTGAACTCTTGGGCGCAAGTGATCCTTCTGCCTCAGCCTCCTAAAGAGCTGCAATTACAGGTGTAAGCCACTGTGTCTGGCCTGTTTGTGCTCTTGTTTGTAGTCAGTGTGCAGGTTAAGTGTAGGGAGCTCTTGGAGGTGACTCAAATGAGCCCATTAAATTTTTTGCTCTTGGGACTTTTGGGCTGAGACAGAGCCTAATAGGCAATGGAACTACATTATAGCAACACCCTGGAAACAGTCAAAATTATTGCTGAGATCCCTGGAGGTGCCCTTGCTTCTGTCCTTCTAACCACTATGAAACTTGTTTAGATTCCACAAGATGCTCTCATATCCTTCTAGTAAGTTACTTTGCTTAAACTAGCTAGAGGCAGTTTCTGTTCTTGACAACTAGGAAAATCTGATGATATCGTAGAATAAGGTGAGTCACTGACAGCACATAGATAACACTCCCAAAATAAATAAAGAAAAAGCATTATTTGTCTTATCTAAGTATCCCATTTCATTCAAATAAACTATTCTTTCCTTGACGAAAAGCATGGCCAGTAGCTCTCTGAAAAGGAAAGGGTAAGTTTGGGACTGAATTAGTAATAATGACAACAAATAAAACCTTCAAAAGTTGTGGGGAAACAAAATATTTTCAAAAACAAACATTTTACATATACACACCATCCTCATATCATCTACACTGAGGTAAACAGACAAGTACAAAATCTGAATAACATTTGTTATATTTAAAGACAAAGATGCCCTTATTGGTTCTTCAAAGGGCAGGTGAGGATTTACATGGATCCAGTTCTTACAGTGTTATCTAATCGTCCTTTGGAGCCAATAACAATCTGTATATAGGATCTAGTTAAGCCAACTGTCTCCATTCCTCCATCTATCCACCCACCCAACAGTTCTTTGGGATCTACTCTATGTGAGGCACTGTGCTGGATCATGGAGACATCAAGATGAGTAAAACTAGATTCTCACATGTTAATAAGCTCACAGAACAGTAGGAGAAACAGTCAAGCAATTACAGTGATGGCATATAATATAGGCATAAGCAAAGTACTATGGTAGCCCGTAACTGCCTTGATGAATGAATGAAAGGAGTCAGAAAGAAGGTGATGTTTGAGCTGCAACTTGAAGCTAAATGGGAAACATTCCCAGGGAAATGAATCTTTAGCTCCTAGTCTAAAAGATAGGAAATTTTGTTTCTATTTTAATGAGAGGAAATTAAAACAGAGAGAATGATTACACCTAGTAGGACCTCACAGTGATCAGGCAAAACCATAGTCCAACTCAGAAATCTGGACTGCCTATTGCTAGACTCATAGCACCTAAGGACACGGTCCCTTTGCATTGCTAGTACTCGGGGAAAAAAAAAATCCAACTTTAAACATCTACTTATTCCATGAAACGATCTTAACAGGGATGTTCAACTTCTCTAAAAAGGTCATTAGACTTAAAATTTTGTGGAAAGAAGTTTTAAAAGCCAAATACATTGCTGACAAATGGAATGTCTGATTTTATGTGACTGAATCTCACATTTACTAATTCTGAAACTAGTTAATACCAAATAGTTCTTAAGAGGCAAAGGAAGAGAGGTGATTTCTCTGTGGAAAGGTTGAGTCTAAGAGTCAAGGATAGTTCTAAGTCATCAGACTCCAGAGTTTTAATCTCAACATTTTTCTTCATTTTTTACTATGTTAGAGAGGTTAAACTACTACCCAAAATGTCTTTTTAGAAAAATGAAAAAGGAGTCACTCCAACATGGATTTGTACTAAAACAAATATCTTCTATATATTTGAAGTTGAACGCTCTAAACTACCAACTGAATGGCACGTTTGCATATGAAGACTCCTGGTGGTTCCTGCAAGACAGACTGTGAATGACCCCTGCTGTGGCCAATTTAAGAAGGAAAAATACTAAAGGTGTGCAAAGGGTGAGGAAGAGCTGCTGCTCTATGTATAGTTCTATTAAAGAATGAGGAATACTTCCTAAATTTATTAAGAGGCTTTTGTCTTTTTTTCTTTAGAGAGACATTAAGAAGTAGGGCATGAAGGCACAAAAAGGGAACCTGAAATCCAATTGCAATAATTACTCATGCAATTGGCTTCTTTCTCTGGCATTATAGAAACCTCCTGAGTAACAGAGTTTATGCTTTTACAAAAGAGAACTCCTACATCGTTGCATGGCATGGCTGCCACTTCCTTAGACAATTCAGAGAATGATCCCCAAGTATTTTTCATAAACCCCATAGGGTTTCCTACATAAAAATAAAGCGACAGAGAATCATGCCTAGAATAATTTCACAATTCCAGCAATGAGTTGTACTACTTCCAAATGATGAATTTTCTGCTCCAAATAATGGGACAAAGGGCATCATCACATGGACACAGTCAATTTCACAGTGATGGACACACACAGATGGATGACCTGAGGCACAAGCAGTGATTGGTCTTAAAAAAATGAAAGGTAGAGTTGGGTTCAAAATCCACATCTCGTGATTTCTGTTCCTTATTCATCCAAAAAGTTGAACTGCTTCATATCAGTGTATTAGACACATTTTAAGTCTTTCTCAAGAATTGCTCTGAGTGCAGCATGATAAAACCAGGTATTTGGCTTGATAACAGGTATTCAAGGTATGGGTGCCCAGCTTATGATAAGCTTCTCACCATAGGGTATCTGAGATCTGTTGCCACAGAGAGAACTGTGGTCCTATGATGACTACTACAGTTCAGTTTTCAACATTTTGGGAATAATCTGATCATAACCTTTCCTTCTTGTTACATTGTAAGACAAGAATTTAGAGTATTCACTTAAGAGGTTCTCCCAGTAACAGGTGATGTCATCCATCTGCAAGTGGTTCCTAATAAACTGGCTTCCCCTAGAGACAAGATTTAACAAGAAAATGTTAAAGCACAAAATTTAATAATAACAGTCTACATTTGAGTGCTTACCTTGTGCCAAGCATTATTCAGAGTACTTTATATAAATTAATTCATTTGAGCCTCAGGAACCAACCCTCTGGCAATCATATCCACATACATGTATGTAGCAATAGAACTTAACATCTTTTTTCTTTAAAAGAAGCATATAAACAGCCAATGTTCATAAAAAGTACCTGTTTACCTCAAAGATTTCAGTCTACCTCTATAAAGCTTGGCATATGTAGGCATGTGTATATGTTTTCCCCCAGGACAGCTTTAGTTCTGAATTATCTCCATATAATGAGGATGAAATACAGATATCACCATGGTAACAATATTCAGATAACTTTAGCTAGGGCATAACAGGGATGATAAAGTGGAAAAGAGAAAATGAACAGAACTCACCTTTCAGCAATCTCTTGAGCTACATCATCATTTGCTTTTACAAATTGTAACAGCTCTCTAAAATGAAAAGAATTATTAGACTCTGAAATATAGACCAACTTCATTAGCATTAAGTCAGAAAGACCATACAGATTGAGGTCTATGGATAATTTTAGATATGTGGATGGCGGGTTATTTCTTTAAAGCAAAGATATCAGGGTCATCTCAAGAACAAAATAATAACAAAAAAAGCTCACATACTGATTAAAGGCAGCCTATTGTAGATTTGGGGCATATTTGAGAAAATACAGAAGTTAGTCTCTCTCTATATATATTTCACTATATATGTATACATAAAGAGTGAAATATAATTTCCATCCTTGTCTCCAAATTCTTGCTCTGGGCACCAGAAGAGTAAAGTGGGTTCACATTTCTGGCCCTTCTCTATACCTCTTCCTAGCTCCTCCCATCATGACAGGAAATCAATTCTCATGCTATATCTGAAAATCCTTTTGACAATATAATAAGATTGAATATCCCTATCTTTAGTCTTCGAGAGATTAGAGCTTTTTCACTTCATTTTGTCTGAATGTTTCATTTGAAACCAGTATTAAAGCACTTTTTCAAATTAAATTCCACTTATAGCCTACTTGGATAATAATGCCATACTATATGTACAAACCAAGGGGGAAAAAAGCTCTCAATGGAAGAAAATCATAGGACTAAATGTCTTACATGACTGATTTTAAGGCATTTACATAGTTACTGAATTTTTTAAAGCAGATTGCAAGGGTCCTTAGAAAGTCTTCATTGGGGGATAACTGCTTACTGGACATTGGAGAGATCTGTTTTGACTGGGATATAGTGAACCCATGGCTTCAGTTGTGGATAGAAGAACTCTAGCCACTCATCACCAACATGGAAAACAAGTGAACCACACAGGAAGAGATGTTTAAACCGGAAACTTGCAGCTACACCCCGAAAATTAAACAGATACCTGGGGAAAAAAGAACAAAACACATTTGATACTGTATGTCTGCTGCCACAAATATGATCTTTTATGCTTATTCTCTCCTCCCCTTCTTTCCTTTTATGATTCCTCTCCATTCTCTTTCCATTTTGAGTTTTCAAGGACACATTAGTATGTTCCTAATGGGTTTCTAGCAATTCCTTGCTTTACCAGGGCTAGGACTACAGGTTGCTCTGGGAATGTCAGAGTGAGGAAAAATAGGGGATATTTTCTCTAGAAAGAGCTAGATAGGGTCAGGATCTGGGTGTCGGGTAAAGTGGATACAGGGCTCAGAAGGAAATGACAGCTTGTTGTAGATTTGGAACATATTTGAGAAAATAAATGTTCAATGGTAAATATAAAGAGTGAAAAAAATTTCACAAGCCTTTCTAGGCCTAATGTCTCTAACTAGTCATAGCCTCCGAAAGCCTTATTTTTCCTCTAGTGTACTCCATCTGGTCAAAGGTCTCCACTGCTTCCTGGACATCACCTTCTTCTCTTGAAGTATAGAGTAGTGGTCCCCAACCAGTTTCATGGGAGACATTTTTTCCATGGATGGGCAGTGTGGGGAGATGGTTTTGGATGAAACTGTTCCATCTCAGATCACCAGTCATTCGTTAGATTCTCATAAGGAGCATACAGCCTAGATCCCTTGCATGCGCAGTTCACAATACGGTTTGTGCTCCTATGAGAATCTAATGCCAAGGCTGATCTGACAGAAGGCAGAGCTCAGGTGGTAATGCTTGCTTGCCCAGTGCCAACAGACCAGTACCATGGCCTGGGGGTTGGGAACCTCTGATATGCAGAGAAGAATGATGAAAACCTAATCAATTTTCAAATAAATGCCCATGGGGGTAGGGGGAAGCTGTCTTCTCAGCATTTCTTGTACATGCTCCTGTCTCCAACCAGAGTTGCTTTTATCATGTAGTTGCTACTCTGTGTGCCACTGGTACTCTTATCTCTGAGCCACCCCCACCATCACTGTCTTCTAGACCTGGTTTTACCTGTTCATCTAATTCTTAGTCCCAGAATTTTATTTTATTTCTCTTAGAGACAGGATCTCATTATGTAGCCCAGGCTGGTTTTGAACTCTTGGGCTCAAAGGATCCTCCTACCTCAGCCTGCCGAGTAGCTAAGACTACAGGAGCATGCCACCGTACAAGGATAATAATTCTAATATTTGTTAATCAGAGAAATATTTATTCTAACTTCGACTATTGGGTGGGTGGGACATATGGAGAGGTAATTCCATTACTGTGATTACTAGCACGCAGCTGTCTGGAAGCAGGAACCATGTTCCATTCTTCTCTACAGTCCCTGCAGAACTCGGGTCAGTGCACATAGGCCCTCAGGAAAAGCCAGTGAAATGAATTAATGCAACTTTCATACACCGCAGCTGGGCCTTTATATTAAAGTTCTCACTCAAAGTGAAGCTATTTCAAAAGCAATATGGAAACCAAGGGAGTCAGGAGTCCTGGAAATCTTACTTGTATTTGCAGTGATCCACAAGATGGACATCCTTAGCAGCGGGCTTTCCTAAGGTATCCTTTAATTGGAAAGGACATTATTAGTATTAGCAGCAACAGCATTTATTGGTGATCATTGTGCAGCAAGCATTGTTAAACATTTCATCAACATTACCTCATTTAAGCTTCATAATCAATATACACAGTAGACATTATTATTTCCATTATATAAATGCAGAAGCCAAGGCTCAAAATGTGGCTCTAAATAGATGAGCCAGGGTTTTAACCAGGGCCTGGTCTGATTTTAGAGTTTAAGCTCACCTAAAGCCATGTTGCCCTCCTTTGAATTCAGACATCACAGCCTGCAGCACACTTCCCTTTGTGTAACTTATGTATGCAGAGAAGGTCCCAAGTGCTGGCTGATGGCCTTAGGGATGTATGTAACCCATGCTCAAATTTTGTTGGGCACACAAAGTATTTTTTAAAAAGTCAAATCATTGCCAACATTTATAGGTGGTAGGATACTTCTTGCAAAAATCCAGATTTCCAATCTTTCTTGGAGGATAAAAAGGAAGATCTGGCAAACTGGGCTCTTATTAACATTTCGAACTGTTAGTACTCTCTCTTGCTCACTCCTTGACATCACCTGCTGGCCCCTGGGGACATCTGAGTTGGAGATCCCCATGTACAATCCATCCACCTTAGCAGATGGTAGACTCCTTGATGAGGGAACAAGTTTTGTTTGCTTCTGTAGCCTCCCACAGTAGATGCTAACAACCTGTGTTCTCAATGAATACATTTTTCATATTTTTATTATTTAACAGTTTCTCACTTGCTTCTGTCTGATTAAAACTGTGTGAAATAATACATGCACCTCAGATTTACTTAGTTTTCTCCCAGGAAGTCTAAAGCGTTTTCTCACAGCATCCTCATATAGTATATGGAAATTTAATATGAGGAAATTTAGGACTTTAATTTCGTTGATTAAGACAAAAAGCCATAGAGTTAAGAGGAGAGAGTGGACTGTAAACCATGGGTCCCATTTTTGGCTTCACCTTAGAATCACTTGAAAAGTTTTAAAGAAATGAAGATTCCTGGACACCATCCCCAGAGATCCTGATTCATTTTTTAAGCTCTCTGGTTGTATTGCACAGCCAGGGTTGAGACCATTGATTTAAACCAGGGGTTGGCAAACTACAACCCACAGGCCAAATCTGACCCACTGCTTGTTTTTGTCACTGACTAAGACATTTTTACATTTCAAATGGTTAAAAAAAGGCAAAAGAAGAATATTTTATGACAACTTAAAATTACATGAGATTCAAATTTCACTGCCCATAAATAAAGTTTTTATAAGAACACTGCCGGCTCATTCATTTACAAACTGCCTATGGCTGCTTTCATACTGCTGTTAGCAACTACAACAGAGACCATACGACCTGCAAAACCTACAATGTTTACTATTTGGCCCTTTCTGGGAAAAGTTTGTGACCCCTGGTTTAAATCTTCAAAGTAGTATAATATACTAGTCATAATATGGCCAGAAAAGCAATGTAAGTTTGAAAAAGGAGAATTTACATATATGCTAATACTGGTTCATGGAACTTTCTCTACATTCACCTCACCACTGAGAAGAAACCTAATCTCAAATTCTACTCAGGTGGCAATGTTCTTTGAGTGAGCATGTTCTCTGCTGTAGTTCTAGTCAGATGACTGGTGATTACTTTCATAGATTTCCAGGCCTGGTTTTTGGTGTATTCTGCATCAACAAGTTTCGGATTTTTCCGAGACAGAAGAATGAGAGGATCTCGTTCTGGACTTGTCCTATAAAAGAAACACGTGACATAAAACTGTGTGGCCTATATTAGAATACTGTTCCCAATCCCTGAAAGATGAGCAGAACTAGGACCCTGTGGAATGCCTCTGCACAAATGGACAATTCACTGGTCCTGAGACAGCAGAGGAAGGGGATACTGAGTACTGCAGTATCTAGGTTGTCCAGAGCTAGTCCCCTCTCTACCTTTAGGGTTGGAGAGTGCTTGGCCCCTCTTTGCTTGCATTTGGTCTTAAAGGGTATGTTGTTCGGGTCACTATAGTCAAATCCCAGGGAATGATTTTCCTCTTAGGAAAGTTCATGTAGCTTCTATAATCACTGGTGCTCATAACTGTGAGACTAGGTAGTCAGCACTCACTAAAACAGCTACATGACTTCTGTTATGTATGTTCTGTGCAGTCCAATATAATATTTAATTTTTTAAAAAATGCACAAAAACTAAAGGGCTTAAAAACCTGATGACTATATGTAGAAAAATTTCCAGTGATTTTCCAAGTAGCAGAGGGTCTTGACATGTGAGGCATTATGGATTCCTTGATAATCTGTTTAGAACTATGAACCAACCCCCTCTCCTTTCCAGAAAAATGCATATATCCCCACATAATTTCAAGGGGGTCCTAAAACTCTTGCAGTCCGGACATGATCCCCAAGTTAATCTGTGACGTCAAGATTTAAGAATCAGAGAGTTAGTAAGAAACAGGACATAGTGGCCGGTTAATCCATTTACATCCTAAAGTCTATCTGCCAAGAGAAGAGGAAGATGAAGAGAGAATATAATCTCTGGCAAGGACTCACTTGCTAAAACTATAAAACCCTTCTCCCTTTGTAGTCTTTTCTATTCATCTGCTCCACAGATATTTATTGTATGTCTACATGCCAGGAACTGTTCTTGGCCCTGGGAATACGGAGCTGAACAACACAGGGGCCTCCTACTACCTTTGCCATGTTTCTCTTCTCTTTCCTCCCTGCTGCCGTCTTCATTTTCAGCAGTCTCAGTCTGTGCTCCTAACGACTATATGGCAGCTGCATGGTCTGATAAAAAAGGCAGTCAAGAGATGTGATGAGTCCTGCTCTGCACTGACCAACAGAGTGACCGTGGCATGATCATAAGCTACTCCCAGAAACTGATCATAAGCTACTCCTAGGGACTGTAAGACACCCATCTGTTCTGTTTGACATCACACAATCAATGCCAGCCACACTTGTGACACTATGTAAAACATCTTTATTTTTATATGAAATGGATGAACTTTACTTCTTTGAAGGTCAACTCAATCAATAGCAATTTGGGCAAATAATTTGAATTATTCTCAAATCTAAAATTGCGATTCCACATTTCTTTCTTGGTTATCTTAGCTTTCCCTTTGAACTACAGTTTGTCATACCCTCACAGTTACTTACATTGTATATTACTTGGAAAAATATCTTTGTAAAATGTCAAAAAATAACTCACCTTGATCCTCGGAAGTATGCCGTAGAGTTTTTCTTTTTCCATGGCCACTGTGCTGCTGACCTAAGAATACAGAATTTAATTAGTTTCAATATATCTTTTTCAACTATATAAGAATGTGCTTTAACCATTTCTGGAGATTATTTCTGAGCTTTATATTTCTAAATAAGTCTGATCAAAGCTACTTAAAAGAAAAATGCCTAAAAGGCACTTTGTTTCCTTTTGCTATCATTTCATTGCCCTGGAGGTGCTACCCAGTTATATCTACAAATCTACTCCCCATTAACAAGTTAACAACATTGAAAGAAAAGCCCCCAAATCCTGAAGGTCATGATTAGGTCTGTTTATAATTTGGCAAATGTGGATTTCCTCTATACTTTAAGTAGGGTGCTATTGATGAAATTAATTATGTGAACAGAACTAAAAAAAAAAAAGCATCAGAAATGAAACAAAAGGGAAATCACTCTCTGATTTTATGTTTTCCATAGGGGGGAAGTGTCATCAAATTTAGTCTGATATTTGAAAAGCACCCTCATATTCTTAAAGCCGGACTAAGTGGTGTATAAACATGAAGTCCTTGAAACTCAGGTCTCAGTACACATTACTATGACCAGCCTTCCTTGCTGAAAGTGCTAGCTCACAGATGCATCATTCTTAACTTTCTTTTTAGAAACCCTCACTGCACAGAAGTCTGCACAGCGTCTTCCTCTGCAAAAGGAGGGGAAGGCTGAACTGAAGTTAATGAGGGATTGGTGGACTGTATTACAGTAATGGAGAATCTTAGGATATAAACTTTCTAGGCATAGATCCTTTTCAGATACGTATAAAGTCATACTGCTCATTTTCACTCAGCTGAGAACGCTGCTCAGTATCTTCCAGGCCCTCAGACCTCCACCTTCAGCCAAGCTGGCTCATCCTCTGGCCCTTCCTGGCTGGACCGCCTTTACCTGATTCTCCAGTCTAAGGCCAGAACTATTTCGTTTTCCCCCATACTTCTTCCTCCCCAAACAGAAACATTATAGCACTGGATTTTTGTTGTATTTTTAGTGGAAAATGTTCCATGCTCCTCGCACAAAGTTCTCATGAAAAAGCATAAAGATAAAAGTGAAAAAATCATCTGGAATCTCCCTGTCCACAGGTAACAATGTAACATTTTAGCCAAGAGTTTCCTTGCAATCATTTCTTCATATTAGTAGCTTTCAACTGGGGGTAATTTTGCCCGTCCCTCCCACCCAGGGGACATTTGGCCATGTCTGTAGACATCGTTACTACTAGGGGACTGCTACTGGCATTTAGTGGGTAAAGATCAGAGATGCTGCTAAACAATCCTACAGTGCTCAGGACAGCTCCCATGACAAAGAATTATCCAGCCCCAAATGTCAGCAGCACTAAGACTGAGAAACTTTGCTCCATGTAACAAAGGTCATACCATACATACTATTAGGTAACATTCTTAATAGGAAATATAAATAATAATAACAGCCAACATCTATATATCACTTTACTATGTTACAGACGTTGTTCTAAGTGCTTTATATATATCAAATCATTCTCACACTCTTAAGAGGTAGGTTTTATCATCCCTGTTTTACAAATGAATCCTTCAGAGGTTAAGCAACTTGCACAGAGTCATGCAGCTGATAAGAGCCAGGATTTGAACCCAGAGTTTTTTAACCCTACACTGCCTTTCCATTCATGCACGATATTCCATTTTATAATCTCTGGCAAAGACTCACTGCAAAAATTCCATTTTATAGTCATGTTATGATTCATTTCATCCTTTATTGATGGGCTTTTAGGTAGTGTCCAACTTTCTGCTCTAAGAAACAACATGGTAGTAAACATCCTTGTACGCAAATCTTTGCATACTTGTCTAATTAATTCCTTACAATACATTCTAGTTGTGAAACAGTTGGATCAAAGGATACACAGTATACATTTCCAATTCTGATACATATTGTCAAACTACCTAACAAAATATGTATCAATTTATACTCAAAGTTACTTCTATTTCCTTGGTCCCTGGGAAAGTTGTGTTTAATATACACAGACCCAAACTGTGCATCACTGTTTTCTCTCTTTTCCATTATCCTAACCTACCCATCATCCCTCAAAAGACCTAGGCTAGGACTTGTTTCTCCAGGCAAATGCTAACAGTGGCCACCAAGCCTGGTGCTACCCCAGCCCTCTTTTTTAAACCCTCTCTGACAGCAGCAAATGAAATGTTTAAATCTGTAGAGAACAATGAGTTCTCCTACAGAATGAAATATAAGTCAGTGGGCACAAACTCCCAAAATATTAGAAAAATAGAATGAAAAGTGGCAGGCAGACAACAGTGCAGATAAACAAGCAGATTATTAAAATTTCAAGGTAACAAATGAACATCACTAGAGAGTCTAAATGGAGGGTTCCAAAAAACAAAATTGCAATTCTATAGCTGTGAATAAATACAATTGAATAAAATGGGAAGGTATCAAAAGAAAAAAGTGTTCATATAAGATTAGACTTTAAAACGTTCTATCTGCCTAAAAATTGCTTACTAGTTTACGAGGGGGAAATGTTATCAATAACCACACAGTGGAGTAACTGGATAACACCTGACCCCAGGAGTTTGAGTCCAGCCTGGGCAACATAGTGAGATCCTGCCTCTTAAATAAATAAATATTATATAAATAAATAAATTCATGTGACTGTTTCATATGTACTGACATGGAAAGAATACTTACATACACCAATAAGTTGGGGGGAAAGTTGCCTAAGTTATACATATTTGTAAAATTTTATGAGCATATATAGGTTTCATAGTCAGTAAAAATGTTTTTGAAGATTTTAAAAACAAGGCAGCTGCATGGCAGGTGGGAAAAGAGCTACAAAAAGAAGAATGTGAAAAGGGTATTTACAAGCACCTGAGGGGAATTTAAAAAAAAAGGATTAGAAAACTAAGGCCAAGAATAACTTAGGGAAAAAAAATTTAAAACCTTTTTCTCGGCTGAGTGTGGTGCCTCATGCCTGTAATCCCAGCACTTTAGGAGGCCAAGGCGAGAGGATCACTTGAGCCCAGGAGTTTCAGATCAGCCTAGGAAACATAGCAAGCCCTTATCTCCACAAAAAATTTCAAAAAACAACCAACAAACAAAAACCACACCCTTTCCCCTCCTACTTTGAAAATTATGTTCAAAACCCCAAAATGAACAAGAAATGATAGTCTCAATGTCAGGAAAACACAAGGAATATTAAGTGGTAAAGTAAGCTGGATAATGCACTTGAAAACTGGAACTTCAGCCTGGATTTGCTTCTGACCTTGACCAGGTCACGAAACCTTTCCGGGCCTTCATTCCCTTATCCTCAAAATAAAGGGCCGGACAAAGACAATTTCCAGTTCCAGTTCTGTAAAATCTGAGACTAAGTTGTTATTTTAAAAATTTTCCAAGTTATACCCACTGGAGAAGTTTGTTTTCTAACAAAGGGCTCCACCTGCCACTGAGGACTGCAGCCCTGTATGTTTCTTCAGGATGGGAACATTCCCTTACCTCTTTGAATTTTCATCCACACTTAGTAGAGGTGATGGGTATTTATGGGAACAAAGTTGAATTATTTGCTTTCCTTATACCTGAGAGAAGACCTATAATGACTATGTTTCTGGAAGTTCCTTAATTAAGCACCAAAGTTGTTTGAATCATCATGTAAAATGTAGCTAGGTAAGAAATACCTACAGCTTGGATGAGCTACATAATCTAAATTCTGAAATGATAGCAGGATGGCGTCAACAGGCCAAGGCATGTCTCAGAGAGAATCTGGAATAAGCTTGTACTTGAGATGCTTATGGGACATTTATGCTCCTTCAGCCCTGTCTAAAGTACTTCGCTCTCAATTGCCAAATATGTTTATGTTCTTCCAAATAATTTTCTATCCTCCCCTATGACATATTCATTTTTTTCTTATTATGAAAGTAATTCACTGTTATTTAAAGAATCTTAAATATAGAAAAATTTAAAATAGAAAACAAGTCTCTAATCCCTCCCAGAGAGGCATTGCTGATAGTTTAGGATAGATTATTCTGCCCTTTTCTATGGATATGTAAATATTTTTAGAAACATACCAAATTGTTTATGCTACAGTTTGCTGTCTTTAATTTTTAACTTAAAAATTAGTCATTTAAAAGTAAATAATTGGTTATATTCTATGGCTTATTTCAAGAAAACCCAGAAAGAAGAAAAAAATAAAACCTCATCAAAGGACCTACCTTGCCAGATCTTCTCTGAAGAGGTCCCAACGTCCAAGACCTGTAGGATAAATTGGCCAAACAGCAGGTCCCCCTTCCCAAAATGTCCAAGCAGGATACATGATATCATGGTACTCTGATGTCTTCAACAAAAACAGACAGGTCGTTCTAAATCAGTCTTGGAACAGAGTGAAAAGAGGCAACTGCAATCATGCCACAGGAGCTGGACAGCCTTGGCTTAGTGTCATAGTGCTAAAGATATATTTTCCCTATTCTTCAAAGTCTAGCCTGTAGACATTAAAAGGCAAAAGTGATCATGGATTAAAAGTCATGGGCTCACTGAATTTAGAATTTAGAATCACAAATTAAAGGTCAGCTTTTTCAGTTTCCCCACATTCTGTTTTTCTAGAAGATGTATACTGTTAAGGTTTTTAATTTAAGGAAACAATATTCCCAACTCTGAATAATCACAGAGCTCTCTCATTGTTTAACTCTTACACTTAAGAGTTTACACTGTCTTACCAGTTTTTGGTTATTTCCCAGTGGGGTTTTTTTTTTGAGAGTAAGAGCCAAGAAATACAGTACAATGGTTAAGACTGTGGGGTCTAGAGGCAGATCATTGCTGACTCCACCTCTTTACAGCTCTAGCAAGTTAATAAATGGTTCTATACCTCAGCTTCCTTATTATTGTAATGGGGGAAACAATAATATCAATAATATGATCTACCTAAAAGGCTTATTTTGAATATTAAATTAGTTGATAAATCTTAGAACAGTATCTGGCACATTGTACGTACTTGATAAATATTAGCTAGTGTTATTTCATGCTGTGGGCTCACATTGGTTGGTTATTCATTGATCAGGATCAGAAGTATGGATGAGCAGAATGAGAGGAAGGGATGTTATCACATATCTTTTGAAAGAAGTTTGAGGCCTGGCACAGTGGCTCATTGCCTATAATCCCAGCACTTTGGGAGGCCGAGGTGGGCGGATCACCTGACGTCAGGAGTTTGAGACCAGCCTGACCAACATGATGAAACCCTGTTTCCACTAAAAAATACACAAAAGAAATTAGCTGAGCGTGGTGGCAGGCGCTGCAGTCCCAGCTACTCAGGAGGCTGAGGCAGAGAATTGCTTGAACCCAGGAGGCAGACGTTGCAGTGAGCTGAGATTGTGCCACTGCACTCCAGTCTGGGTGACAGTGGGAGACTCTGTCTCAAAAAAAAAAAAAAAAAAAAAAAGAAAGAGTTTGAAACCATTTGTTCCTTTTTATAGTTACTTCTGTTAAAAATTTGGCCACTGATAAACCTGTAAACTCTACTGTTTCTTCCACTGGAAATACATGTGCAATATGCTGTTTACTTTCCCTCAAATATGTAAAAAATGATGTGATTCATCAAGCACCTTAAACATGACAGCTATTCAACAGAAGCTGCACAATTAACTATAAAGTTGACAGAGTAAAATCCTCCCTTGGAAACTAGAAGTCACTGATTTAAAAAACAGGAGGGAAGTAAAGATGAACAGAAAGTTAGTAGACCTATGGTCATACTTTATTATCCACAGAAACAATAGATAGATACCAAACACGAAGTCCCTACTGACTTACGTGGAAGCCTCTATCTGGGTGAGTTTCACAACAAACAATGGAACAAAGCACTTTTGAGAATGAGTCTAGACCATTGGAAATGCCACACAAATGTGGCCTCTGACCACTTGCAACACAGGAAATAAAACAAGTCTAGGGAGAAAGTAAACTGTTACAAAGAAGTGGGGCTGAAAGGTCCCTCTGCTTTGGACAAATCAAATCAGAGATAGTGTTCATTTTCCCAAATTCAATGGGGTTTTCCTCAATTTACTCTTACCCCATAGAATCTTCCATCTACTCTCTTCCAGCCTCTCTACCCTGCCCCTGAATGCTTTCCTTGTTTCTGGGGAACCAATGCCCATCCCTGCCAATACAACATTTACATGAACCTGAGCACTGACAAGATATTCCTTGCCCCCAATTCCTCAAGCCCACAGGTGTGTCCTAGCTACTTCAGTCTTCCATGATGAGTCTAGAAGATCACCCCCTTGCATAGTCTCTAGGCTATCTTAGGCCTATCCTTCCAATGCAATGTTTGCACACAACCTGTGTGGAGTTATCAAGCACCTTCAGGTTCACTTTCAGCCATGCTGGGACCCTGGAATATGGTGACAGATGGGACAGATGATACCCAGCACTATGGCTGACTATATACATAGTAGTAGCTCAAAAAACATTTTTTGAAGGAAGGTATTCCCTAACTCCAAGCTTTCTTGGACTCTTTCCTTCTATGCTCTATAGGATCTTTGAGTCCCACCTCTAATTCCTGTAGGTTTCTCAGGCCTCTCACACCCTAGCCTCCATCCCTAGCCTTACAGACACTCAACCAATCTTATATGACTTACCAGTTCTCAACTCCATCTCCTCTTTTGCTCAATCACTGTGACGCTAACAGAGACACACACCCATTTCTGGACCTCAGTCCTCATCCTTACCATTACCCATCAAACTATATCACAGGACAGTGATTTCATGCTCATATCCTAGAGGACCATCCTCCATTCCCCCTTGTGGCTCTCCCTATACTTACCTTACTGAAGGAGAAGACTGGGATGGCAGGTTCCATCCATTTAGGAACCTGAGGATAATCTCGTACATTGATCACCATCTCCATGTCAGGGAGACGCCTGATCACTTCCAAAATAAAGTGCTCAACACCACTACACCTGTCAATCAGAGATACCATAAATTTAGCAGAGCAGTGCCTGCAGGCTCTAGGACAAAGTGAGGTACCATTCACATTTTAAAGTAAGACAAGGCAGTGTTCCAAATCATCAGCCTATTGCAAAGTCTCCTGAAAGCAATGCTTCTAAAGGGGCTATTCTGCTTTTTTATATTGTGCAAGTTCACTCCTAGTTAAGCTGCTCCAGCTTACAATACTTAATAAAATTTTCCAAATAAATCATCATAAATTTGAAGGGAATATTATTGCTACTTCTACCACTTTATTCATTCCAGCTCTTTTTTTAATTTCCCTTATATGGTATAGTTTAATTAGCAGACAAGATACAAACTCTTGTAACAGCTGAAATAGCAAATTTTCTAACTGTGTTCCTTTGGCTTTGCTTCTCACAAAGATACCATTTTTATTTCCATTATAATTAAGTCTCCTAGTTTATGAGAACAAATAGAAAACCTTTCATTACCTTCAACCTGAATAAAGAACACTATCAAAATCAGTTCTGCAAGCCAGAAAAATTGTTATATATATAATCATAAATACTGTAACATAGCTTTCTGACTAGATTCCCTAAAAATCCTCAGAGGATTTCTTGAAGGAAAAAGAAGATATACTGACAGTTTAGCTTGTTTCTGCCTCGTCCTTTGAGTCCTGACCAGCACTATGCTAGGGGCAGCATTCAAAGGCTTGATCAAAATTTTCTGGCGGCATGGAAATGACTGATTTAAAATAATGTTTTACTATTTGGGAAGCTTAGGCAGGAGGGTTCTTTGAGCCCAAAAGTTCTAGACCAGCAACATAGTAACATAGTGATATCGTAGGCAATATAGTGAGATGTCCTAGCCACAAAAAAAATTGTTTTATATAGAGAGAGATAACTGCAAAAAATATCAATGGTTCACAAACATAGGAAAAGATGTTCAACTGTATTATTAATAAAGAAATATTATCTTGGCACTTTGGGAGGCTGAGGTGGGCAGATCACGAGGTAAGGATATGGAGACCATCCTGGCCAGCATGGTGAAACCCCATCTCTATTAAAAATACAAAAATTAGCTGGGCGTGGTGGTGCGCACCTGTAGTACCAGCTACTCAGGAGGCTGAGGCAGGAAAATCGCTTGAACCCGGGAGGCAGATGTTGCTGTGAGCTGAAATCGCACCACTGCACTCCAGCATGGCGACAGAGCAAGACTCCATCTCAAAAAAAAAAAAAAAAAAAGAAAAAGAAAAAAGAAATATCAATGACACTAGACACCAATTTTACCAATCAGATTGGCAAAGATCAAAAAGCCTGATAGTGCAGCGTTGGTGAGGGTGTGAGATCTATTCACAGCATGTGATATAAGGGTTGTGGTAGTGGTTAGCCTCTTTGTAGGATAATTTGCTTCTCTTTACCAAGATTTCTCCTTTTATTTTTTGAGGCAGGATCTCTCTTGCTCTGCCACCCAGGCCGGTGTGTGCAGTGGCATGATCATGGCTCACTGTAGTCTCAAATTCCTAGGCTCAAGCAATCTTCTCAACTCGGCCTCCTGAGTAGCTGGGACTACAACTGTGTGCCATCACACCTGGCAAGTGTGTGTGTGTGTATAGAGACAGAGTCTTGCTATGTTGCACAGACTGATCCTGAACTCCTGGGCTCAAGTGATCTTCCCACCTCAGTCTCCCAAAGTGCTGGGATTACAGGTGACAGCCACTGTGCCCAGCCTATTTATCAATTTTCTTTTTTTTTTTTGAGATAGAGTCTCACTCTGTGGCCCAGGCTGGAGTGCAATGGCATGATCTCTGCTCACTGCAACCTTCCCCACACGCGCCACCATACCCAGCTAATTTTTGTATTTTTAGTAGAGACGAGGTTTCACCATGTTGGCCAGGCTGGTCTCAAACTCCTGACCTCAGGTGATCCACCCACCTTGGCCTCCCAAAGTGCTGGGATTACAGGTGTGAGCCACAATGCCCAGCCACATTTGGCTTTTAAAATAGTACTGTCTCATGATTCCATTTATAGAAAACTCTAGAAAATAATCTATAATTTGAGAAAGCAGTCAGTGGCCGCCTGAAGATGGGGCATGGGGAGGGAAGGCAGACAGGGAGACACAGGAGAGAGTGAATGCAAAGAGGCACAAGGAACCTTTTGGTTCAGATGGAAGGGTCATTATCTTTGTATAAACATACATGAAGTCTTATCAGTGTATACTGTATTTTTTATTTTTATTTGATAAATAATAATTGTATATATTTATAGGACATAATGTAATGTTTTGATCTATGTTGACATTGTGGAATGAGTATATCAAGCTAATTCACATATCCTCACATACTATTTTTTGTTGTGAGAACATTTACATTGTATACTTTATATGTAATTTACGTTAACCACGCTAAAACTGTTATTAAAAAAAACCATTACTCGTCATCTTTGAAATGACTTGTCTCTATAATTAATTAAACCTCTGGTTCCTCTGCTCCTCCTTGAAATGTGCAGTTTATATTTTATTTGAAGCTGAATTTTTAAAATGTCATACAGGCTTCTGAAACTGGATGAATTAAAAGTATCTAGACCTAGAAATATATTTCTAGCTAAATGGGAATCTTTGAGATACCATACAACTTTGTGCATTTCATTAAGGATACAACTGTGTGCATTTCATTAAGGACTGTGTTTTGGAATGCTGTAGTCTATTTGTATTTTGTCCTTCTCTGTTTTCCTTAGTTATGTGTGTAGCTAGGATAGGGAACTTTCAGTGTCACTGGAAATATACATTATTTTATTGCTAATGAAAGGTCCTGTGCTCCCTTCAGAACGTTTCTAAGCTCACAATTCTGATCAAAATCAGAGCATCGAAATGCTCTGCGCTTGGGAAGAAGAGAATTGTGCCTTTCAGAAACTTTGAAAGTATTTAATTTCATATGGCAATTGTTCAGCAAACTATTAAACATTGGGTAAGCTTTCAAAGTCCAACATGTTTATATTCTTATTTTATTTCTCATTTGTGGAAATTAAAAATTCCCCTAGACTCATAATTTATATTTAAAGTCTCTATTATTGAGTCCCAAATAATGAAACAAACGTCTGTTTAAAATACCTTAATCATTTTTTCCACTACAACCTTATTTCCCCTGATATCTGATAGCCACAGGGTAAGTGGTTTCCTCAGGGTTGTGGGATATTAAATAATCTTTCTTTTTTGTTGTTCTTCTTCTTTTTTTAAAATTTCTTTGAGACAAGTCTCACTCTGTCACCCGGGCTGGAGCACAGTGGCATAATCATGGCTCAGGCTCACCGCAGCCTCCACCTCCTGTGCTCAGGTGATCTACTCACTTCAGCCTCCCAAGTAGCTGGGACTACAGACACATGCCACCACACTCAGAGATGAGGTTTCTCAAAGACCATGTTGTCCATGCTGGTCTTGAACTCCTGAGCTCAAGTGATCTGCCTGCCTTGACTTCCCAAAGTGCTGGGATTATAGGCACAAGCCACCATGCCCAGCCTGTTTCCTTGTTTATATATTTATAACAGTAAATATTAAATTATAACAAAGTTTTTGTTAAATACAAATACTATAAATCTTTATGTGCAAATTGATGCATTTCTTTTGCAACTCTGCACATTTATTTTACTTTTAATGACAGAATAGGGGTTGCTTAGAAAGATGTTCTTAGATTAAGGGAATATTATGCCCTCTGAGTTTTGTACCTTATAATTTTATAAAGATTTGAGTTTAAAAAAATCCAAAAATAAGGTTTATCTTTTTATGTGTGCAACGATGCCTAAAGCCAACCTCCACACTCAGCCCATGACCGCCCCTGTCTACCACCCTGCCTTCAGCCCACTGACATGGTACCTCAGCTCTCACACCTGAAGTCCTGGCTAATATAATCTGCAGCACTAGTTATTCCTCTTTTTTTTTTTCTTTTTAAGACAGGATCTCACTCTATCGTCTAGGCTAGAGGGTAGTGCTGTGATCTTGGCTCACTACAAACAGCCTCTGTCTCTTGGGGCTCAGGCAATCTTCTCGCCTCAGCCTCCCAAGTAGCTGGGATGGTAGATGTATAGCACCACACCCTGCTAATTTTTGTATTTTTTGTAGAGACAGCGTTTTGCCATAATCCAGGCTGGTCTCAAACTCCTTGCCTCAAGTAATCCACCACACCCAGCTAATTTTTGTATTTTTTGGTACAGATGGGGTTTTGCCATAATCCAGGCTGGTCTCAAACTCCTGGGCTCAAACAATCTACCACAAAGTGCTGGGATCACAGGTGTGAGCCACCACACCCCATCTAGTTACTCCTCTTGACTCCACCACCGCTTCTTGAATATTCAGCATCTAGAACTATACTGGCCCATGACAGACATTCAACCAATTCTTCCTCCTCCTTCAGCCCAGCTCCCTCCTTCTAGGCCTGCTAAGCCTCATCAGACTGTATCCTGCAGCCACTATATCCCAGGGAAGGAGCAGAAGAGGCAGAGCCACGGACAGTACAACCAGTGATGAGCCAAGCCTCACAGAGGAGACAGGCTTTGAGAGGAGCTCACAAGAAAAATCCCCAGGCAAGGAGAAGAGCTCGTCACTATTTTGCAGTCCCCCTGAAATGTGAGGAGGGATTTGCTTGTTAGTCCCCTGAATTGGCTCCTCTATAAAAGGGTATCAAGTAAGCCTATATGTAATAAAGTCAGAAGATATATCTACTTCATAACTCTTACCTTGAGGGGAACATGCAGTCATTTTCCCGGTATAGTCTGTTCTTAATGATCTGATAGTGGGTCCCTAGCTTCCGTCTGACTACCTCTGCCATCATCTTCCTGGAGATACCTCCTCGGAAAGGAGTTAGATCCTCTTCTATGACACTGGGAAAGAATGGGAGTCATCAAGGAAAGCAGGTACCATTCCACCTACTTCCTAAGTGCATTTAGGTTTCATATTAGAGAACACAGTAAGCGGAAGGAAACAATCGAGGGTGAGAATAAGCAGCTCTTCCCTAGAAGCCCTGTAGGTAATCTGAAACGTCAAAGGCAATAAAGCGACAAAAAGTAAAAAGTGGGTCAATGTCTCTTCTTTCTCCCTCCATCTGGATTGCCCCTCCCTTGCCAGTTCTATATTCCTCTTTCGCTACTCATACCACACCTGTGTCCTTGTAGTCACTTCAGTGCTACTGGCATCTCCTTCTCCCAATCCCACAGGAAGTGAAGTTTATGCCTTACAGTCTAGCACTGACTCTCTTGTTCTGGTCTGTCTGGTCTGCAATCTCCCCTACACCCCCTTACTCTGGTAGCCTGACAGTACTATTACACTATTTTGTATTCTTTTTAAAGTTGGGTGCACAGTAAGTTTTCAACAAGTATCATAAGCATCCAGGGGATTTTTTGAGGAGTCAAAATAACATAATGAGGAGCTTAAAAGACCCTGTTATTTAGCTGATGAAGAATCTGAGACCCAGAGTAGTGAAGTGGCTTGGCATAGGGGTAACCAGTGGGAGTACGGGCACTAACACCCAAGTCTGCTTTCAGAGTAATTTTTCTACCATACCACATCCCGGCCCTGATGTGCATTCTCTTATTTATTTATTTATTTATTTATTTATTTATTTCTGAGATGGAGTCTCACTCTGTTGCCCAGGCTGGAGTGCAGTGGTGCAATCTCAGCTCACTGCAACCTCTGCCTCCCAGGTTCAAGCACTTCTTCTGCGTCAGCCTCTTGAGTAGCTGGGATTACAGGTGCATTCAACCATGCCCAACTAATTTTTGTATTTTTAGTAGAGACGGGTTTCACCATATTGGCCAGGCTGGTCTCAAACTCTTGACCTCAGGTGATCCACCCGCCTTAGCCTCTCAAAGTGCTGGAATTACAGGCATGAGCCACCATGCCCAGTTCGATGTGCACTCTCTAAAGATAACCATCAGGAAATTTAGGACTACATTCAACGATAGACGGGTTTATTTCTTCAACAATATTTATCAAGTACTTACTGAGGGCCAGCACCAGGGAGACAACAGCAGATAAGACACAGACCCTAACCTCAGGAAGCTTGCAGCCCAGTGGGAAAAACAGATACACATGCACTGGATCCCACAGCAAGTCAGTGGTTAGTCTGAGACCACTTGAGCCTCTTCCATCCCAGATCATTTTTCTTCCCTAGAAATACAAAAACATCTTTGCCTTTCTGATGCCTGCATCCAAACCTTTCAAAGATGTTAGAATACTTCCTGTGACAGCAACGAAACTCTCAGAGACACATCAAAGAAAAGAACTCACCCATGGTAGCAGCTGCAGTTTTGACTTGAACATGGTTCATAATCCTCCAAAGACCTGTTAATTTGGTCAATAAATACTTTCCATTTTGAACCTTCAAAAAGTGAAATAAATGAGAGTTAACAAAATTCTCCTGAGTGTTCTTATTTGTTAACAGCACACAGGCAGAAGCAACAGAAGACTGAAGCTTTCATAAATCCCCTTCCCATCCCACTGGTGGAAAGAAAACACCAGGGAAGAATTTTTGTGTGTGTAACTCCCGCGCTCACATCAAGTCTGTTCCTCTAGCCGGGTATCAGGTGTCTAAGAAACTGGAAAATTCCCAAGCTTAATGCCCAACCCTCAGAATGCTATGGATAGTGACGCGGACTTTCACTATCTACTAATCAAATTGAACTCCACAAAGAGGATCAGTTAAAAGCTACAGAAATTAAACCCCTCTTCTTCTCTTCGGGCAAGGCATATACACACACGGGCGCACGCACGACAGTCGCCCCCATCCCCGACCCCCCAGTGTTTCAGGCAGGTCCAGAGTAGCCAAGCATAGGCAACACTTCCTGCGGGTGAACGGGGAATTCCCTCTCCTCCCTGTCATTCTGAATTCCGGGGAATGGGTTACTCTCCAGGGTCCAAGGCGGGGCAGAGACCCTGGAACCTCACTCTCTGCCGCAAGGCGCCCCAGTGCCCTCTGCCCAGCTCCAAGCTACAAGCATCATTCCGGGTGCCAGACGCTCGGGGGAGCGCCTCGGGACCCCGGCCAGCCCCTGAGGCCAAGGGGAGGGTCAGCCCTGCCCGGAGCCCACCTGACTCCTTCTGGCGGCCCTGCGCTGGGGGCAGGAGGAACAGCAGCCAGAGCCAAAGCGGCGAGCTCGCCCACCACTCCATCGCCAGCGGACCTACTGCAGATTCCCCGCTGCGGCGCCAGCGGAAGCGCGGCCCCGCACAAAGATGGCCCGGGAGCCGCAGCACGTGGGCGGCGGGTCGCCCCGCACAAAGATGGCCACGCTGCTCCCCTACCCCTCCTCCAGCCCCCAGCCTTGGGGAATTTCCCTGAGAAGTCTGCGCCCGGAAGGTGGGGAAAACAAACCAATGGATCAGCTGCCTATCCTTCCTCTCTGGCACCCCTGGGAAAATAGGTCTGCAGCCAGAAAACTGAAGGTCAGAGAGGATATGTTTCACAGTTAGTGGCACAACCAAGGCTTGGCATAGAGCCTAGGCTAGACAGTTTTTCTCTTGATGTCAAATTGTCTCTTATCAAATGGCATAGATTCTTTGAGCGTGTGTGTGTGTGTGTGTGTGTGTGTGTGTGTGTGTGTGTACAGCACAGTCAGACCCCAGAGGTTGCAATTAGCATAGCATGGGTCCCTTTGTAATAGGAATTTATAACAGTTGGGGCGACTTAGAAGTAGGAAAAATGAATCAATGGTGTTAAATAAAGTTTATGGGAGGTCGTTGTTTGGGACTGAACTTTGGCATTAGTCCTCAAGAGAGTAGAAAAAACCAGAACGGAGGCACTTGTCCTCGGTGCCACGTAATTAAACTAAACTTTAAAAGAAGCCAGTTTCCCAACAAATAGGAGATACGCAGCAACCAGTCAGAAGGGGCCCATATACCCGAGCTGGAATGATAAAGAAGTAAAGAAGCCCCTTCTGGTACTCTTTAAGGAAAGTAACTTCAAAATGACCAATCTGCTTTTTTATTTCTTATTTCTGCTTTCTTCAGTCCATTTCTGCCTATAAGGCCAACCCATTCTGCTCAGCTCGATGGAACACTTTTCTGTTTCATAGATGGGATAGTGCCTGATTCATGAATCACTAATAAAAGCCAATTGATTTTTTTTTTTTTTTTTTGAGACAGAGGACAGAGTCTCACTCTGTCACCCAGGCTGGAGTGTAGTGGCACAATCTTGGCTCACTGCAACCTCCGCCTCCCAGGTTCAAGTGATTCTCCTGTCTCAGCCTCCCGGGTAGCTGGGACTCAGCCTTCTGAGTAGCTGGGATTACAGGCATGTACCACCACGCCTGGTTAATATTTGTATTTTTAGTAGAGACAGGGTTTCACCATGTTGGCCAGGTTGGTCTTAAACTCCTGACCTCAGGTGATCTTCCCACCTCGGCCTCTTCTGGAATCCAAATGAAACTTTAGTCAAAATTTTTTCTACTTCCAGGAAGGTGTGCAGTACAATCGTGTTGTTTAACAATAGGAATATGTTTTGAGAAATGTGTCAGGCAATTTTATTGTTGTGTGAACATCATAGAGTTACTTACACAAACCTAGGTAGTATAGCCTACTGCATACTGAGGATATTTGCTATAGCCTATTGCTCCTAGGCTACAAACCTATTCAGCATGTTACTGTACTGGATATTACAGGCAATTATAACACAATGGTAAGCATTGGTGTATCTAAACATAGAGGTACAGCAAAAGAGTAAAAATGATACACCTGAATAGGGCACTTATCATGAATGGAGCTTGCAGCACTAAAAGTTGCTCTGGATGAGTCAGTGAGTAAGTGGTGAGTAAATGTGAACACCTAGGACATTATGCTGCTGTAGATTTTATAAAAACTGTACAATTAGACTATACTAAACCTATAAACATATTTT
Source organism: Cacajao melanocephalus (assembly GCA_963573385.1). Classification (NCBI taxonomy): domain Eukaryota; kingdom Metazoa; phylum Chordata; class Mammalia; order Primates; family Pitheciidae; genus Cacajao; species Cacajao melanocephalus. The sequence goes on from CAUYLG010067534.1 coordinate 37,007, forward strand.
CTTTCTTCAGTAATACATTAGCTTACTGTAACTTTTTTACTGTATAAAATTCTTAATTTTTTTCAACTTTTTGACTTTAAGTAATAACATTTAGCTTAGAACACAAGCACATTGTACAGCCATACAAAAAAAATTTCCTTCCTTCCTTCCTTCCTCTCTCTCTCTCTCTCTCTTTCTCCTCTCTCCTCTCTTTCTTTCTTTCTCTTTCTTTTTTACAGTCTCATTCTGTAAACCAGGCTGGAGTGCAGTGGTGCAATCTCAGCTCACTGCAACCTCCACCTCCTAGGTTCAAGCAATTCTCATGCCTCGGCCTCCTGAGTAGCTGGGATTACAGCTGTACACCACCACACCTGTCTAAATTTTGTATTTTTTAGTAGAGACAGGGTTTCTCCATGTTGGCCAGGCTGCTGTCAAACTCCTGGCTTCCCAAAGTGCTGGGATTATAGGTGTGGGCCACTGCACCCAGGCTATTTTCTTTCTATCTTTATTTTATAAGCTTTTTTCTATTTCTAAAATGTTTTATTTTACTTTTTACTTTTTAAATTATTTTGCTGAAAACTAATATGCAAACACACATATGTGTGTTTGGGTCAGGCCTACATAGGGTCAGCATCATCAATATCACGATCTTTTACCTCCACATCTTGCCCTTCTGGAAGATCTTCAGGGTGCTAACATACATAGAGCTGTCATCTTCTATGATAACAACGCCTTCTTCTGGAATACCTTCTGAAAGACCTGCCAGAGGTTGTTTTACGGTTAACTTTCATTTTTTAAAAAATAAGCAGAAGGAGTACACTCTAAAATACCGATACATATATAGTATAGTAAATACATAAACCAGTAACACACTAATTTATTATCATTATTTTGTATGATATACTATACATAATCGTATGTGCTACAGCTGTATACAACTGGTAGTGCAGGTTTGTGTACACCAGGATACATTGCACTACAACATAAAGACAGCTACATCACTAGGCAATAAGAATTTTTTGGTTCTAGTATACTTTCATGGGCTCACCATCATATATGTGGTCTTTCATTGACTGAAACATCATTATAGGACACATGACTATACTTAAAGATGAAAAAAACAAAAACAAACCCAGAATGGTTGTATGAGTACTGGAAGTACAGTTTCTACTGAATGGGTGTTGGTTTTGCACCATCATAAAATCAAAAATTGAGAGTCAAACCATCCTAAGTTGGAGACTTGTGTGTATTCTTAAGTGACAGCTCTGTGGTACATTAGGAATATCTGGGAATATTACTAACTATACTGATTTTGATATCATTCATTCTGGCTCTAAATTCTGGTTCTGGCAATTATTAGCCAGGCTATTTTTTTTCTTTTCTTTTCTCTCTTTTTTTTTTTTTGGAGACAAGGTCTTGCTCTGTTGCCCAGCTGGAGTGCAGTGGTGCAATCTCAGCTCACTGCAAGCTCGGCCTTCCAGGCTCAGGCAATTCTCCTGCCTCAGCTTCCCAAGTAGCTGGGATTACAGGTGCATGTCACTACTGGCTGGCTAATTTTTGTATTTTAAATAGAGATGGGGTTTCACCATGTTGGCCAGGCTGGTCTTGAACTCCTGACCTCAAGTGATCCACCCACCTCAGCCTCCCAAAGTGCTGGGACTACAGGCGTGAGGCACCGCAGTCAGCTAGCCAGGCTATTTTCTTTTCTTTTTTTCCTTTTATTCTTTTTCTTTTCTTTTTTTTTTTTGAGACAGGGTCTCTCTCTGTTGCCCAGTCTGGAGTGCAGTGGCACACTTTCGGCTCACTGCAAACTTGACCTCCAGGGCTCAAGTGATCCTCCAGGGCTCAAGTGATCCTCCCACCTTAGCCTCCCAAGTAGCTGGGACCACAGGCATGAGCCACCATGCCTGGTTGATTTTTTAATTTTTTTGTAGAGACAAGGTCCCACTACATTGTTCAGGCTGGTCCCAAACTCTTGAGCTCAAGTGATTCTCTCACTTTGCCTCCCAAAGTGTTGGAATTACAGTCATGAGCCACCCTGCCTGCCAGCCAGGCTATTTTCAACAAGTAACTTAATTTCTCTTAACTTCAGTTTCCTCTGTAAAATAGGAACCATAGTAGAAGCTATCAAAATGTGAGATTTAAATGAAATGTGTAAAGCTATTAGTCCAGTGCCTGATACAACAGAATTCTTAATAAAAGCTATTTAATCACGCAATTCAATACAAATAACTTTCAATTAAGGAGCTTAAAATCTCTGGAGTGAAAGATCACACAAATGTTCCTTTTGATACTCTTACCCTTCTTTGTCTTTTTTTTTTTTCTGAGATGGAGTCTTGCTCTGTTACCCAGGTTGGAGTGCAGTGGTGTGATCTCTGCTCACTACAACCTCTCTGCCTCCTGGGTTCAAGCAATTCTGCCTCAGCCTCTGGAGTAGCTGGGATTGCAGGCGCCTGCCACCACACCTGGCTAATTTTTGTATTTTTAGTAGAGATGGGATTTCAACTTGTTGGTCACGCTGGTCTCAAACTCTTGACCTCGTGATCAGCCCACCTCAGCCTCCCAAAGTGCTGGGATTACAGGCACGAGCGACCGCGCCCGGCAAGACACTCTTACTCTTCCAATACCAAACTATTGGCAATTCCTGAACTCATCATGACGTTGCTCACATCTTTACTGTTTTATCCGCCACTTCCCCTCCAGGAGGACAGTCATTCTCCCACAAAGCACCTATGCATTTGTGGAATCTTGGTAGAAACCCCAAGCTCTCTGCAAAGCTTTTCTTGGTATTGACACCACCACCACCCCACAGAATTCATTAGTCTTGGATGCTATCTCTGGACCTTGGATATACTTTTAGTGTTGCATTTATTGTAACAAATGGTAATTACTGTATTTTCCCGGTGTCTCCTTTCTTCAACTAGACTCTGAGCTTTTGTGGTATTCACTTTGTAACCACAGCCTCTGTCTAGTCCTTCACCTAAATAAGCGCATGGTTGGATGCTGAAGCATGACTTCACGACTTGGGCTCCTTCACTTAGCAATGACGTGACCCTAGGTGACACCTCCCAATCTCCACTCATCTGTAAAATGGGGGTGATAACTTATTAAATGGAGTTTCAGAGACATCAAGAAGGGTCACTAGCATGGTACCCTCACCTCGTAACTGCGAGCCGACTGAGACCGGGGAGGAAATGCGTTGGCCAGTACTGGCCGGAAGGGGCGAGACCTCTAGTCAAGAGGAGCAGGCAAGTCCCACTGCGCAGGTGCAAACGGGAGGGGTTGGAGTGCCAGCTAATTCCGGGGGCCCACTTGCTACGGGGCGGTCCGCGGTCGCGGAGCTAACGTCATCGCCGTGCGCTGCCACGTCTGCTCAGCTCCGCGGTAATGGAGGCTGGGGATGGGTGCTGACGGGACCAGGCTCTGGCTGTAGCTTTAGCTCTGGGTCTGGAACTGCCTCGGAGTCTGGGTCTGAGTCTGGCAATCCCGAAGCCTGGACACCTTTTGTTGAGTCTCTAGGCGGGGGCTGCCTGCGTACAAACAGCTGGTTTGGAGCGTTTCAACGCGGGGAGGGAGTTCCATTACCTGGGTTCCAGTCTGTAAAGTTGTCGCCGCTCCCTAGGGATCCCGCCCCACCGGCTGGGACTCTTCCATGAGTGAGTATTACTGAGCTGCCGCGAGGTCTGGCTGTCCTGGACCTGCCTCGGCTCTCTTGGGTGTGCGTCGGAGACTGCGTTGTCGAGTTCTCTGCCGAATTCTCTTAGAGACCAGTCTGTTGAAGTTTGTGGTCTCCTGCCGTCCACCCCCACCCCATACTCTCACCTCTTCCGTCCCAGTGTTTTGCCCTTCACTTTTCTTTGCCTTTGCTCGTTAGCAGAGCAAGGACTAGCAGCCCCTGCATCCAGCGGTTTCAGTACTTTGTTTCACTTGGGGTTAGTTTACAGCCGAAGGCTTTTAGGAATAGGGAACATTTGAAAACCAGGGTTTTTCCAGTGTCTTCCTTGGGGTTTTAGTTGTGTTGTTTAGGAAACATTTGGTATCTATATTGGCAGAATCATTATTTTTGTCGTAGAGTGATGAAAACAGCTTTTTTTCCCCCTCCAAAGAGAGGATCTTTTACTTGTCTCTTAATCTGGCAGTTTCAGTAATTTCTGTATGATTTTACATAAGCTTTTCTGGAGTGGGCATCCACTTAAAGAGTTTCTTTCAATATTTTCACCCTAACATGTAGAGATGCCACTTGAACAGTTTTACTTTTAAACAGTTATAAAACCCAATGGTACCCTTTCATTCCTCTTCCTCAGTCCTAACAATCTCTATAGAACAGGGGACACTTTTTTTCCCCCAGTGAAGAAACAAACTCAGAAGTTAACTGATTGAGATAAGGTCAGATAATATGTGACCATCCGAGCTCACAACCCAAATCCCTTGATAACAAAACCTAACGTTTTGTAAAGTGTCGATTCTTCTATATTTCAAATAGCCTTAAGTGTGAAACATTGAGCTGAAAACCTGTAAGTTGTGATGTTTCTTGTAAACTTCTATCTGATTATAATATCTTACATATGATACAAATTAGTTGACAAAAGACACAAATTATGACTTGCCTAAGCTGAACAGAGCTGAAATCAGAACTTAGGCTTTTGACCTGTTAGAGTCTGAAAAGTCCTTTAATTCGAATAATGTAGGTAGTAGACATGGGGAACATTCGTTTGAAATCTGCTTTTGTAAGGCCTGCTCACTCAGTTTTTCTCTTCTTTTTGTTGCCTACTTTAAAAATAGTCTACTGATATTTAAATGTTTTTGTTGTTGTTCAGAGTTGAAACTGGTTGACAGCCATTAACCTGGGTTGCAACTACAGGTGGCACTGGAAGCAGACTGGTTCCTGGACATGCCCGGTGGAAGGAGGGGCCCTAGTCGGCAACAGCTAAGCCGTTCAGCTTTACCTTCTTTGCAGACTTTGGTTGGTGGGGGCTGTGGCAATGGAACAGGCTTGAGAAACAGGTAAAGAAAAAATAAGGCTGTGTGTAATTTGTAGTGTCCTATGATCAATAAGACTGATATAAAAGTCACCATGCCACTCAGATATTTACTTATTGAGATTTATTCCTAACACTGAGGTAGAAATCCTGCCCTTGAAGACTGAAAATTCAGTATTTCAAAATACTTTGCAGGTAAAAAGATGTGATATGGGGCCCACAAAGTGAAAGCAGTCCCATTCTTTCTTTTGGCTAATAATTCAAATTCTAGTTATGCTCTGTTAGAAGAAGGGAGAAGTGAAGGAAAATAGAAGGCAAAAGTGATAGTTTATCTACGTATAAGGTTGTTTTTTTTTTAAGAGGGCAAATTAAAACTCCCAGCTAAAACTATAAGTCAGATTCCATCGCGGGTTTAAAATTGTCAAAAAATTGGTATTAATAAATGGTAGCTGTTTATTAGGGTAACTCATGCCATCAGGAAGTTTGATCATGTAGCAGTGCAAAGAGATGCTTTTACCTAATCAAGTATTTGCCCAAGATAATTTCTGCCAGCTAATTTCTCCTTCCTCTCTGAAAAGAGCTTTTCTCTTGCCTGAATTTTAATTTTCAGAGCTAGCAATCAGTACTACTCCTGTGTTTTCAGGGCTGTCTAATGGTATTTATGCACTTTTGTTTTCTAGGCCTGACGTTTTTTTCCTGACTTTCCAATCCCTCTTCCACCCAATCTTTAAAATTAGTTCTGATCTCATCATTTCAGTGGACCTTTTCCTGAAATTCCAGTTTGAAGGGATTTATTCAGTCTCTGATTTTCATACTAATTTTTAATCCAAGTTTTGTTTATGTAGGTATACAGAGTAACTAGTTTGTTGAACAGTATTTTTCACTCTGCCATTCATTGGATTTCCTTATTTTAAAAGTGGTGATACGATTTGCATCATAGCAGGATGTTGAAAATAAATGAAGTAGTAAATTGCAGTAACTTTAAAAAACTTTATGGAATTTTCCAAAATTTCTACAAATAGTATTTTATATATTTTAAAATAAAAAATAAAAGAATGAGAATAATGCAAAAATGCTTTTGAATAAAGTACTATCTAATATAGGTATTGAGATAAAAGTTGTTTGCTATTTGAGGTACATGCCTTAATTTTATTAATATATGCTATCAACTTACTGATTCAATACTTTCAAATTGTGATAGAAAATCGTAGCTGTCCCTAACTAGAATTCTACCTAGCTTAAAAATTCTAACTTTGCCTCCATATTAACTCCAGCAGCTCTTTCTTTGTTCTCTTTGACTTTGAGGATTCCTCTAGATAGTTATGTTCTCAAACTGTCCTATGCAGTCTCTCTTTGGTGTCTCATGGATTGCTTTAGAAGGGATTAGAAGGGAAAATGGGTCATGCAAGCCTAGCAGTCTAGGCTTGAGGTTTCCTAGTCTTCTCTTAATCAGACTCTTTTTCCTATGTGTTTTAAATACTAAGATGCTATGTAAAATATCTTGGGGGAAGGAAAATAAAGTGTTCTGCTATTAAAGAGAACTGAAAGCCAATGAAAATGTCATTTGTAGATGCTTCTGCTTGCCCTTGGAATCTGCAGGTAGTATACTGAGAAGAAGTAGGAACATTTGGAAAATACCTCTGCTCTTAACTGCCTTCACTATAGCTCTTCTATCCTGGTATTCAAGGTTCCAACCATGGTTACCTTAATCTACCTTTCTCTCCTCCTTTAACATGTGTTTATTTAGCAATTAACTGGGGGGAGGGAGGGATGGGTAGAATAAAGTATTTTCCAACATTGTAAAATGAAAGAAATAATTGTTCATGGTTTGAAAAGTCACCAAGATTATTACTGAGTGATTATTTTGTGACATGTTTACCTAGAGAAATTATTCTGGGAAAAGAAAACTTTGTATTCTTGATGATAAGCAAGCAGATGGAATAGTTTGTTATAAAAGACCTGGGGGAGGCTGGGCTCAGTGGCTCACGCCTGTAATCCCAGCACTTTGGGAGGCCGAGGCGAGTGGATCACAAGGTCAGGAGTTCAAGACCAGCCTGGCCAAGATGGTGAAACCCCGTCTCTACTAAAAAAATATGGAAATTAGCTGGGCGAGGTGGTAGGCGCCTGTAATCCTAGCTACTGGGGAAGCTGAGGCAGGAGAATCGTTTGAACTCAGGAGGTGGAGGTTGCTGTGAGCTGAGATCGCACTGCTGCACTCCAGCCTAGGCAACAAGAGCAAGACTCCATCAGAGGAAAAAAAAAAGACCTTGGGAAGAGGTATAAAAACATAAGAATAAAGAACTAATATATAGTTTCTAATATAGTTTTAGGAAGGATATATACAAATAAAGAGAGTGTCCAGATGAGGCGAACTCATTTCTGGAGTGCTGTAGAGTGTTGGAGGGAAATAGGTAATTGCTTAAGTATTGTATACTTTTGGATGATACATTTGGTTCTGCAAGATAGACATAGGTCAGCTGGAGCAGAGAGCGTTTGCCTGTTTGATAGGTGTTTGTGGTCTAATTGGTAGAGTTAAACTCTAGAATGTCAAAGCGCTAGTTTGGTAACACAAGATTGAAATCGTAATTCCTAGGCCAGGCACGGTGACTCATGCCTGTAATCCCAGCACTTTGGGAGGCTGAGGTGGGTGGATCACCTGAGGTTGGGCGTTCGAGACCAGCCTGATGAACATGGAGAAACCCCGTCTCTATTAAAAACACAAAATTAGCCGGGCGTGGTGGCGCACGCCTGTAATCCCAGCTACTCGGGAGGCTGAGGCAGGAGAATCGCTTGAACCTGGGAGGCAGACATTGCAGTGAGCTGAGATTGTGCCATTGCACTCCAGCCTGGGCAACAAGAGCGAAACTCCGTCTCAAAAAAAAAAAAAAAAGAAATTGTAGTTCCTTGTCCTGCTTTCCACCTTTGGGCAGCAGGGATTTGTTCTTGCAACAATGTATTTAGATTATTATCCTTTTGAAAAAGGAAGATATATTTTGTATTTCTGGATTTCTTGGAGAGCTTCTGATGGAGGGAAAATCTTATTTGAGAAGAACTGAGTGTTTTTTTCTTTGCTTGTTCCTTGCATATGCTTTGTTAATAATATCACCTCAACATGTCCAAATGACCACTGCTTTCCCTGTCTCTTCCATTCCTCTTTATGCCTTTTAATCTTTCTTCCTTTATCCATTTGCTTCCCTAAATTCTGCTGCTTGCTGGCTACATACAAGTCAGTCTCAGGCCTGCTGTGTTAACCCTTTCCCACACGAAAACTTTACCTGCAAGGACAAAGCACAGGTGTTCAGCATAAACCACATTGTTTATGCAGTTTAGGCACAGTGAGCCATTCTTGTTATTTAGGGAAAGTTCCTATCGCTGTAGGGAACTGTTTACTAGTCAGGGTTCCCAGATGTAAGTCTTGTAAGCAGGCCTTCGTAAGAGTAGCTATGCTGAACACCTGCTTTCCTTTTGGGAGTCTGGAATTTTGGTGCTGCTAGGAAGAAGGTGCCCCTGTGGCCCTCCCCCAATAAAAGCCTTGGGCTTTAATGAGCTTTCCTGGGTGAATAGCACTTCACATTTGTTGTCACAGCTCATTGCTAGAGAAATTATATGGGTTCTGAATAGATTCTTAAATCTATTTGTATAGCCTATTAGAGGAATAATACTTTAATTTTTCCTAAATAATACCTCTGTGACTGATTTTTTGAGATATATTGACTGAATCTGTTTCAGTTTTTTTTTCAGTTTTAAAAACAATCATATTTCTTCTTATGTTTTCAACTTTATAGATCAGATGGAGAAGACATAATCTCATAGATTCTTTTTATATAGGAGTACCTTTTTCCTACTGATACTCCAGATCTCTTTTTGTTTGTTTGTTTGTGGTTTTTTTGAGACGAAGTCTCACACTATCGTCAGGCTAGAGTGCAGTGACGCGATCTCTGCTTACTGCAACCTCTGCCTCCCAGGTTCAAGTCATTCTCCTGCCTCAGCCTTCTGAGTAGCTGGGATTACAGGCACATGCCACCACACCCAGCTAATTTTTGTATTTTTAGTAGAGAAGGGGTTTCACCATGTTGGCTAGGCTGGTCTCGAACTCCTGACCTTGTGGTCCACCTGCCTTGGCTTCCCAAAGTACTGGGATTATAGTCGTGAGCCACCACACTTGGCCAGATCTCGTTTTATTTGACCTTTGTCTCTTTGTTTTCTGGCTTGACGTTTAATAGTCAAGGCTGTATAGAGTATGACAAGTATAGGTCTTTTATACTTTGTTTTGAATATATTTCTTAAGGCCCAGCATTTTATTGACTTTGTTAATGATAAAAACACATTTGTTTACTTCACTTGGGAAAAATTCTCTAAGTACCTTTTCAGCCTAAAGTCATAACAAGTAATTTAGTGTGTGTTCCCCTTTAGTGTGTTTTTGACTGAAAGGAAATAAGAATTGTTAGTTTGTTCTAGAGTAGAGGCTCGTAACCTTGTAACTTCTCATCCGAATTTTTAATTTCATAAATCAACTAGAGTGAGGGAATAGATTGGCTGCTTGTTGTATTTATCTTCATGCAAGCAAGTCTACCAACTTGTAAACTTGAGAGGCTGCCTTTCATGTTATATTGTGTGGAATGGTGCCTCTTGGAGGCACATTACTGTGCTGTGGCCCACCTCAAAGACTGGTTTATGATTGAGCAGGTATGTCTGAGACCTACTGCTGGTTCACAATCTATTACTTGGTAGGCTTGCTCTCTTGGAGTATGCTCTGAGAATGTGAAGAAGAAACATAGTTTTTTCCATACCCTCTTCCCCCAGTTCCTGTTCTTCCCTTCTGGGTCTTCTGAGTTTCTGCTATAGTATTCTTAACCATTCAGAATGAGCAGAGTTCATATTCTCATGAGTCACTTAAAGTACTGTACTACATACCAATTTCTATATTTGGAAATTTTAGAGTAGAATGGTAACGCTAATATTGTTCCTTCTCTCAAATCTTCTTTGGAAGTATCTAAGCCAAGCTGCTTTCTTTGGTCTGTAAAAAATAGTAGATCCTTAGATCTCTGTAAGTATTCCCAGGAATATAAACAAAGGAAACTTTTCTCCTGCTTCCATCTTATACCTTTAGATAGCCTTCTGATCTATAAAAGAGCATGGAAGAAAGAACAATAAGAAGATAGGGATTAAAATGTGTCTTTTTTTGTGTTTTAAGAGATCTCTCTCTCTCTGTTTTTCGTAACTATTTGTCTACTGCCTTCTCAACCTAAAGGTACATATTTGCAGTGAACTAAGAAAAGTATAGTCTCTGTTCTTAAGACTATAGTCTGGTAGGCAAGACATAATGTAGATTTATGTAAAATATTATGTAACAGTATGAAAAATGCAGTAAAAAGGCATAGTTAGGTATTATGGTGGCACAGAGGAGAGATGAATCAGTTTTGATTGAGAATAAGCTTCACAGAAAATGTGTTTGAGTAGCTTAAAAATCTTGAAGAGTGAGTAAAAAAATGTCTGGAAGGATTTTGTCACTATGTATGCATGTGAGAAGTTAAGGAAGGTGATCATTACATGTAAAGGGAATAACATGCAAAAGAATAGCATGTATGTTCCAGAAAGCAAATAGTATGAGTATCATATAGGGTGCATGTGAAGGAGTGATAAGAGGTGAAGCTAGTCTGTTAAGCTGAGGGGTCTCATAGGGCTACTAAAAATTTTTGGCTATTATCCCACTGGTAGTAGAGAGCAGTTAAAGGGTTTTAGGTAAGAGTAAGACTATCAGAGTTTTACCTTAGAAAGATCCCTGAAGACAGGTTGGAGGGTTTAGTGAAAGTGGAATTGAGTGTAGGAGGATTATTGCAGTAGTTTGGGTGAAAATAGTGAATGCTTGAACTAAGGGAAATGAGTTTAAAGACAAAGGTACAGTTTGGACAGTTTTATAAAGTGGAGTCTAGGAGATTTAGAGAGTGACTGGATATGGAGAGGCAGAAGAAAAGTTTTTTTTGCCGGGGACAGAGCCTTGCTCTGTCACCCAGGGTGGAGTGCAGTGGCATGATCTTGGCTCACTGCAGCCTTTGCCTCCCAGGTTCAAGTGATTCTCCTGCCTCAGCCTCACAAGTGGCTGGGATTACAAGTGTCTACCACCACGCCCAGCTAATTTTTGTACTTTTAGTAGAGACGAGGTTTTGCCATGTTGGCCAGGCTGTTCTTGAACTCCTGACCTCAGGTGATCTGCCCACCTTGGCCTCCCAAAATGCTGGGATTACAGGTGTGAGTCACCGTGCCCAGCCAAGAAAAGTTTTAATATGACTCCCAGGTTTCTGATGTGGGCAGCTAACTGGGTGGGCCATGAACTAAAGTCAGAACTATGAGAGGGAAGAGCACAGAGGTGTCCAGTAGGGAGTTGAATAATTGGTCTATAATTTAGCAGTTAGCTCTACAGAGAGAAATTATAGTCTTCATCATGTAGGAAATAATGGAAGCCATAGCTACAGCTTAGATCACTGGCAGAATGTGTAGAGGGAGAAAAGAAGAGGATCTTAGGATGGAGTCTTGCGGGGAAAGCCTACCGTTAAGGGGTAGATGGAGGAGACAGCAGGAGCCTTTTACGTTTTGTGGCAGTGGAGGTTATCACCATTTGAGTTAACCGTAGTTTTCTCTTTCAGGAATGGTAGTGCTATTGGCCTTCCAGTCCCGCCTATCACAGCCTTAATCACCCCAGGTCCTGTTCGTCATTGCCAAATTCCTGACTTGCCCGTGGATGGGAGCCTGCTCTTTGAATTCCTTTTTTTCATCTACCTATTGGTTGCTCTTTTCATTCAATATATCAACATTTATAAAACAGTGTGGTGGTATCCTTACAATCATCCTGCTTCTTGTACATCACTGGTAAGTCTTATTCAGCCTTTAAGTTCTTCATGTTATTTAACCAAGAAACTATCTGGAAAGCCTTTCTGTAGGAATTATTTTTCTTAGTAATTTTTCATTTAATGTTTTTCTGGTAGACCACAGATTACTTTCAGAAATAAAATTTCATGATAAGATTGTTAAAATATAAGTACTACCAGAGGAAGTCAAAATATAAATGAAAATGAAGAAAACATTTAAATAATTTATTACAATAACATCACAGAAAGGTTTTGGTATTTAGCTTTCTCTATACCATTTTAAATTTGTAAGTATAAGGTGTCAGTGTGATTACATTCTAACAACTCTACCCTTTTAATGGCTGAATTAGGATAATGGTAGCATCTATTACAAATAAACTCTGAAGCAGTTGTCCTTGTTGCCAGGAGTTCGTCCATGTGGTCAGTCAGGGGACCTAGGCTGATGGAGATTCTACTGTCTTCCAACATGTGACCTTCAAGGTGGCTGTGACCAATCTCTGTCAGCTAGAAGGGGAAAGAGCTAAGGGAAATATAAAGGAGAGTTTCTGATGGGCCAGGCTTACATCATTTCTACGCATGCCCACTCCTAACTACAAGAGAAGCTAAATATAGTCCTTTAGCTGGGTATATCATGAACCTAAATAAAATTGAGTTCTGTCACCCAAATGAAATTGAGATGCGAAATTGGCTGTCTTTGCTGAAGTACGTAAAAATATATTGTACTTTTCTTCTGTTCTCTTTCCATTTACTAAGAGTATCATGATAGTCTTGATGCAAAGAAGGTTCACCATAGATGGGTATATAAAAAAATATTGGTAAGGCCCAGGCATGGTGGTTTATGCCTATAATCCCAGCACTTTGGGAGGCCAAGGCAGGAGGATTGCTTGAGCCCAGGAGTTTGAGACCAGTCTAGGCATCATAATGAGACCTTGTCTCTACAAAAAAAAAAATTAGCTGGGCGTGGTAGTGCACACCTGTGATCCTAGCTTCTCAGGAAGTTGAAGTGGGAGAATTGCCTGAGCCCAGGAGATTGAGACTGTAGTGAGCAAAGATTGTGGCCACTGTACTCCAGCTTGGGTGACAGAATGAGACCCTGTCTCAAAAAATAAAATAAAACAAAAATATAAGTATATGTATTGTTAAGGATAGTCAGATTACTTGACAGATAGATTGTTGGCAATGGCATATTTGGTTGAGTGATAGAGATATGCTCTAGGTAAAAGAAGACTGTTGTCCTAAGTAGGTTATATATGTATTGGAGACTAATAAAAGATTAGAAAGCCTCCCTAGCTTGGTGAACATAGAAAGGAAATGTGGGCTAAAATCCTTAAGATAGTGTGGAAAGAGAATAAAAATTTTTGTCTTAAATATTTGTATCATTTGGTTGTTCCTGGAATTAACTATTAAAAATTTTCTTGCTATATTGACATTCTGTCTACTTAATATCATGTGGTAAGAATGTTAGTTTCTATATTGAAGAATTGCAATGATTTAGTGCCAAATTTAATTTTTTTTAATAGTCTTTTTTTTCTTACCTGAATTATAAGCTTATTGAATGTAGTAACTGTACTTCATTCATCCTTTTTGGCCATGGTGTTTTGAAAAGAAGTTGGATTAGATGTTCTTTAAGGCCTTTTCCAGTTATATAGCTCTATAAATAAATATTCACTATCTTAACAGTGTCAATAGCAAACACATATTAAAATATTTAGTAGATTCTTTACAAGTATTATCTCATTTACTCTCTATAAAAATGGGTAGGTACCATTATATGACTCCCATTTTATAAATGACGAATGTAAGACATATCAACTGGTTCAAAAATCACATAGTGGCAAAGTGAGTGCCCAAGTCTAGACCAATCTACTATGCTTTATTTCCTGTTTTTATCCTATGTTTATTCTGTAAGTCCTTCTTGGATAGTTCATTATAAAATTTCTACTTGGTTTCACATTCTCTTGGAAACTTCTCATTTGTTGAATTTTCAAGCTCATTGAAGCATTCTTTGCCCAGTCTAACATGTCTGACTACAGTTCTCTGGAAAGTCACCTACAAATATTGCCTTGAAACAGAGGGAGCCAGTATTCGTGTCATAATCAGGAACCTGCTGCTATAGCCGCTGACTCTAGAATTAATGCTTCCTTTGCTTTGACCCATACCACCAAAAATGGATGCGTTTTGCTACCTTTCCCCCTAACTTCACTCACTTCTAATTCAAGTTTTATGTGATGCCTATGGTTGACAGAACCTAGATCATATCTAGAATCTTAGTTGCAAGAAAGTCTGGAAATGTCATTTTTAGCTTTCCAGCCTCTGTAGTAGAGGAATGCACACTTAATGGAGGTTGTAGAGTAAATTGGCTTGCTTATCTGATGCACATGATCTTTGCTAACGCAAAGCTTAAAATTGAGTTTTTAAAGTTTTCTTTATTATGAGTGTCTGGGTCAGACACTCATGATAATTTTGTCAGATTTATATATTAGGTTTTTGTTTTTCCATTTCAAAATCTTAATATCAAAAAGAAAATGTGGACACTTGAATATGTGAAGTATCATTCTAGCTGTCAACCAATTAACTGAATAAGTCTTAATCCTAAGAAACATAAAAGCCAGAAGTAGTAAATTATTCAGAATAGTCAGGAATAGAGGGCTCTGATTAATCAAATGTTCTGGGTTACAAAGAGTTAATCATAAGCACATTACCAATTTTCAGTGATTTGGTTATAACATAATTTGCTTGACAAAAAGATGTATTAGGCACTTAAATATTTTTTTTTTTTTGAGACGGAGTCTTGCTCTGTCACCAGGCTAGAGTGCTGTGGCGCGATTTTGGCTCACTGCAACCTCCGACTCCCTGGTTCAAGCAATTCTCCTGCCTCAGCCTCCTAAGTAGCTGGGATTACAGGCACACGCCACCTCGCCCAGCTAATGTTTGTATTTTTAGTAGACATGGGGTTTCACCATGTTGGCCAGGATGGTCTCATGACCTCGTGATCCGCCTGCCTCAGCCTCCCAAAGTGCTGGGATTACAGGTGTGAGCCACCGTGCCTGGCCAATATTTTAAAAAATGTCTTAGATGGACTGGTGATACATTAATAAGGCCCAGCTATCAGCAAGGGGTCAAGTGAATCTTCATGCATTATTTTGGAGGAGTACGGTCAGCAGGGAGACCCAAAACTAGGAAGAGATAAATACTATTAGAATCCATAATAGGGAGAATAGGAAACAATCTAAGGAGTGGCAAGCCAGTCTGTTGACATTCTGGCTGCTCTGTCTCTAAAATGTATGCTAAATTTGGCCACTTCATTAATCTCCATTGCTACTCACACTGTTCAGTCTGTTATTATTTTTCACCTGAATTAAAAGTAAGAGCTTCTTAACTGATCTTGCCCCACTACAATAAATATCTCATTCCAGCTTTTTTGCCGCTTTTTAGACACACTAGGCATATATCTTCCTGTCTTAGGGCCTTTGTGATTGCTTTTTCTTCTGTCTGGGGTCCTTTGCCCCCAGAGCTTGTGATGCTAGGTGCCTTTTTGTCATTCAGCTCTCAGCCCAAATGTCATCCTCTCAGAGATAACCTCCCTAACCACCAATTTAAATGGGCTCTGCACCTCCTTCTTAATCATTATTTGTTACTGTTTTATTTCTTAACAAGCAGTTTTAACCATTTAAAATGCTTTTGTTTGGAAGCTTGTTTATTGTTATTACTTGCACTGCTTCTCCAAACAAATTTATTGAAGATATGGGTTTAGCTGCCATAACAGGGTGGCTAAAACAAAATAGAAACTTATTTCCCTATTTAATAAAAGTTTAGGTGGGTGATATAACATCAGTGTGGCAACTCTGTATTTATTGCTCTTCCATCCCCAGTGTGCATCTTCCAAACCATGGTCCACGGCAGTTGCTCCAACTCCAGTCATAATATCTAACCAGCAGGAAGGAGAAGGAAAAGAGAAAGGGGGCAGCTCCTCTTAGAAGAGTATGGCTTAGAAGTTGTGCATATTACTTTTTCATATTACTGTTTCACTCATCCCTTAGCTAGAAGTAGTTTTTGCAAGAGAGGCTGAAAAATGAACCTTTATTTGGCTAGGAGTCAGTGTCTAGTTAAATTTTATGGTGTTGCAGAAGGAATGAATAGTAATCTCTGCTATTTCCTTTCCCTCTCACACCACAGTAGAAAGTAAGATCCAGGAGAGCAGGAACCTTGGCTGTCATCTTCCACACTGTATCTTTAGTGTGAAGGAGAGTACCTGGCACATTGTGGATGCTAGGTATAGATTTATTAAACTAATTTATTGAGAAATTGAACTTTTCATTCTGGAAGGAATTGTGGAAACCTACAGACCTTTTGACCATCAAAATGAAAATACTTCCTGATTTTGGTGGTTCCTGGGATATTGTTACTAAAGACTTTTCATGTGCTTATTACCATGGTTATATATACAGACTTAGAACCAGAAGGAACTGTAGAAAGCATCTAGGTAATGCTATTTTATAGAAGAGACCAAACGTAAGGCATACTTCTAAATCAAACGAGAGAAATAATAAATGAGTGTAATTGATGTACCAACTACTAGAGAGTTTAGTAGATGCCCAATTAGATTAACATAAGCTTGCATAAGAGACCAACAACAGTAACTTCTGAAGATGTGTATCCCAACTGATCTATTAAATTTGACACATTACAAATAAGTCATTTTATATAAATTATTTTTGCCATCATTCTGTAGGTTATCACTTGTTAAATCTGCAATCTTTTCGTTTTAATACAGTAATACTTTTGAAAATGGAGAGTAATACACTGCAGATAGTTTAAAATAGTGTTTAAAAAGTTAAAGCAATTTGTCATGAAAGGAGAAGTAGAAGGTAGGTAGTCTCTTCAAGATCTCTCATATTCCTATAGTCTGTAAGAGTATGGTGACCTAAGGAAGATCTTTTGAGTGATAAACCTCTATTCTTGTAGTAGTGCCAGCAGGATACACATTATATTTCTTTCTGATATAGTTATTTGTTTCTGTTGTAGAATTTTCATCTCATTGATTATCATCTGGCAGCATTCATCACAGTGATGCTTGCAAGGAGGCTTGTATGGGCTCTCATCTCAGAGGTAACAGTTCATTCACTATATTCTATCACGTGTAGCTGGAGTTAGTTACTAGAATGAGTGCAGGTTGAAAACGTGACATGTCCCAATTTAATAAAACAATAAATTACTTTATTCCCATGTGAGTTCTACCAGTACTTTAAAAAAGGTTTCCCTGCAATGTATTTAAAATTCAAGTGTCAGTAACTGTTAGAAAATTCATTTGTAGAGTCGGAGAGCTTATTTTCAGCTTCTGAGTTTGTCAGTACAATTTAAAAAATTTAAATAGTTTCAGTAAAAATAGGATGAATGTCAGGTAACTGTTAATATGAAGAGTTATCTGTACACACACAGTTGCATCTAAAACATTCAGTTCCAGATATTTACTTGATACTGTTTATATATACCATTTGAGAAGTTTGTTGGCAAGAAATATTTGAGTTTCTTAAAACTTAGAATTTTAAAAAAGCAGTGTCAGTATTTATATAGGATTAATCTGAAGATTAGAATCTAAAGCAGAATGAGAAAGAATTAGAACATTAAATGGTCTTTTTAAAATTAAAAGTTGTTGCCAGAGCTGGCCATCGATATGATTTTTCTTGTATTTGTAAATCTCAGGGAGGGAAATGTGCTTTCTTAAAATATTGTTATCTTGTGCCCTATAAATGATTACAAAAACAAAAAATGTTAATTTAGTTGAAGTGGCTAATAATTTTAATCTTGGAATTTATAATTCAGTATGAATTTTTTTTGAAACAGAGTCTCACTGTGTCGCCCAAGCTGGAGTACAGTGGCATGATCTTGGCTCACTGCAACTTCCGCCTCCTGAGTTCAAGCGATTCTTGTGTCTCAGCCTCTCGAGTAGCTGGGACTACAGGCACGTGCCACCATGCCTTTCTAATTTTTTGTATTTTTAGTAGAGATGGGGTTTCACCATGTAGGCCAGGCTGGTCTCCAACTCCTGACCTCAGGTGATCCTCCCAAAGTGCTGGGATTACAGGCATGACATTTTAAATGAATAGTTACTATAATCACGGATAATTGAGAGTCAGCTTCTTTTTTTCCAAAACATACTTAGAAAGTCTGTGTGTGTAAGCTCTGATTTTCACGAACCTTATTTCTGGAAGCTGAGTAATTGGAGATATTAAGTCATGATCTGAGAACCGTTTGAAGTTAACCAAAAAACACTAGTAGTAGGATTGCTTGTTTTTCATAGTAGGAAAGTCTGTTTATAATCTTTTTTTCTCAGAGTTTTTATTTAGAGGATGAAAACAGAAACTTACTTTTTGCTATATTGTGAAAGCATGTTCTTTCTTTAGAGAATCTCAGTGGAATTTTATGTTTTCATATGTTAAACAGGAAATGATTTTGTTTCATCCGTTTAGTTACTAAGAAATGTTACTTGTATATGTCCAATTAGTATGCCTAGTTAGTGTGTAACCCTTCAATATTGGGGTTTTTACCTTGTTGCTGCAAAGGTTATAACTTAAATTGCCTAAAAGTAGTATAGCAGCTTTTGCATAGCCTTAATTGGAATAGGCTTGCAATTCTTTTTTTTGAGATGGAGTCTCACTCTGTCGCCCAGGTTGGAGCACAGTGGTGCCATCTCAGCTCATGCAACCTCTGCTTCCCAGGTTCAAGTGATTCTTCTGCCTCAGCCTCCTGAGTATGTGAGATTATGGGCGCCCACCACCATGCCCAGCTAATTTTTGTATTTTTAGTAGAGACAGGATTTCTATTTGAGAATTATTTGTATACTTTCATATCCTGTACTTTAAAATTGACATAGTGTTATGAATATTTTTCTGCTCCTTACCTAGCTAACACTTGCTTATCCTTTAGGTTTCAGCTTAAATATCATTTACTAACGCAATCCATCTCTAGAATAGGATCTCCTGTTATTTGCTTTCCATAGCAGCCTACTCTTTCTATGGCACTCATTACAATTATAAAACTGATTAAATGTAAGCTTAATGTTTGTTTTTCTTGGTTAGGCAGCTTCATAAACATGGCTTTTGTTTGTCTTGGTTATCACTGTGCCCCTAGGACCTGGTAAAGGGTCTGTCACATATAGCTCAGTGATGAGCACCTTGGGCTCTGGAATGAGGAAAAATTAATGAACAAATCCAAGCTCTGTGCTCTGACGACATTGGGCAGAAGCAGTCTTTTTTATTTCTAACCCTGAACTTTTGAGAAGGAAGTAATGGAGTAACTCCAGTAGCTTAAATAACTTTACTAAGCTTTGATATGTGAGGTACATTGGCATAAGGGTATGTGTAAGGGGAGTGATGTGAAACTGTGTGCCAGGCTATGGCTGAGAACAGCTTGAGCCATCTTCACAGTTTGAGGTTAAGCAGTTCATTATGTCATTTATTTAACTGCGTCTTTGCATTTTAAAGTAACTATATTATGTATATATATACTATATATATATAATATACAGTATATTGCATATATGTTACATGTACTCTATAATATGATCTGTAAACTAAGAAATGGATATATAGGAGGGACCTGAAAAGCTCCTTATCCCCTATCATGTACTGTTGACTCTACATAATTTTTTTCTCCTTTCTGGGTTCCAACACTGCTCTCTTGGAGGTTATGGGGATCCTCCATTTTCCCCTACATTTTGCTCATTCTCTTCTCCCTCGTTTATTTAGAAAGAAAATGGCATTGCAGAGTATGTTTTGACATGTGCTTACTATATTTAAAGATTTGCAATTGAAGAACCATATTTGAATAGCTGTGATAAAAAGAAGTAGAAGTGATTATGCTTATTTCCATGTTTGCAAAAGTTAAAAAAGAAACTTAT
The DNA here is from genome assembly GCA_963573385.1 of Cacajao melanocephalus. NCBI lineage: Eukaryota > Metazoa > Chordata > Mammalia > Primates > Pitheciidae > Cacajao > Cacajao melanocephalus. The sequence continues at coordinate 56,731 of CAUYLG010067534.1, forward strand.
TTATCTAGAATCTGTTAAAGAAGATCTGATAATTTTTTTGAAACTTTATTAATTTATTAAACGTTAATTCACCAAGCAGATTAGAGGTGAGGATTCAAAGAAAAATAGAAATATTGTTACTGCTCTTGAGGTCCTTATAGTCTAGTGGGAAGAAAGACAGGTAAATTAGTGCCAGGCTATGTTTATGTACATTAAAAAATCACTGGTTAAAGTGTTAAAATACAGGTTGCTTGACTCAAGATTTTATTCCTTACCTCTGGAGGGGAAAGTTGTTAGGAGTTTACATGTTTAATTAGTAGCCCAGGTGATTCTGATGAATATGGTCCACTGAACATAATTTGAGAAGCTCCAGTGTAAACAAATTAGATGGCATAATAAGACCTTAACAGTGGTCTGTCGATGGCACTATCAGGAAACAGCAAGAAGGAAACAATTAACTGTGCCTGGAGAAGTCTGAATTTTCAGTTATTAGGAAGATAAGGTGGGATGGGGCAGTTTTTCTTTTATTTCGTTTTTTAAAGACACATGTTAGCTTCCATGCAACCTATTACGTTCTTACTTGAGTCACCTTGCTTTTGAAGAAGATCATTTACAAAGTGTTCCTTTGGTGCTTCCAAACTTTCAGGCTACTAAGGCAGGTGCAGCATCAATGATTCACTACATGCTTCTGATATCAGCTCGCTTGGTGCTGCTCACTTTGTGTGGATGGGTACTTTGTTGGACCCTCGTCAATCTCTTTCGAAGCCATTCAGTCCTCAATCTCCTTTTTCTTGGCTACCCGTGAGTACTCCAGTTTTACCATATTATTAGTAAATCTTTAGACGTTGTCGATCATGTAAATGATACTATAACAGAGTGAAAAGTGAAATTCTTCAAATATAAATGAAGCATTTAGAAAATTGGAAAATCCGCAAGTATGGTGAACATATAATTTGCTTTCTAAACCGAGTACCGTTGGGACAACAGGCATAAACCAGGACTGTCCTGGGAAACCTGGAATGTAGGGCTATCTTACCAATGGAGAATATTTTAATTATCTCTCTTCACCAAGTAAAGGCCCCTGTTACTGTCTTTATTGGGGAAAATGGTGGTTAATTTTAGATGAATGAACTGGTTTGAAAACCAGTCTTACCCTTGGTTGTTCATAATACTTTGATCTTTGGGTTTCTGTAACAGAAATACAATAAGTAGTCCTCCCTTATCCATGGTTTTGATTTCTGAAGTTTCAGTTACCCCAAGGTCCAGAAACATTAAATAGAAAATCCCAGAAATATCTGACAAATTATGTTTTAAATTGTGTGCTGTTCTGAGTAGTATGGTGAAATCTCTGGCCATCCCACTTTGTCTTACCAGGGTGTGAATCATCTCTTTGTCCACCATGTCCATACCATGCATGCTTCCTGCCAATTAGTTGCTTAGTAGCAGATTTGATTATTAGATGGACTGGCATGGTATCACAGGGCTTGTGTTCAAGTGACCTTTATTTTACTTAATATGGCCCCAAAGTATAGTTATGCTCACAATTCAGATATGCCAAAGGAAGCATTTTACAGTGCTTCCTTTAAGTGAAAAGGGAAAGTTCTTGACTTAATAAAGAAAGACAAAAAATCATACTGAGGTTTGCTAAAATTTACTGTAAGAATGAATCTTCCATCCATGAAAGTGTAAACAGTATATTGTTATAATGGTTTTGTTATTAATCTCTTACTGTACCTAATTTATAAGTTAAAACTTCATTATATGTATGTATATATAGTACAGGAAAAACCATAGTGTATGTAGGGTTTGGTACTATCCATGGTTTTAGGCATCCACTGGGGGTGTTGGAATGTCTTCCTGCAGGTAAGAGGGTCTACTTTATGCCGTATTCAAGTGCTGTAGACATGTGTATGTATTATGATTGTAACCAACATTTTATTACAAAAACTTTTAAATATTCAACAAGGTTGAAAGAATTTTACAGCTGTCACCAGTGTAACCCTCACATAGATGATTCTGCCTATTAATGGTTTACTATAATTGTGTAATACATATCTGTTCATCTATCCATCCCTCTATCCATCGGTCCATCTTACTTTTGACGCATTTCAGTGTTAAATTTCATACCTCAGTTTGCTTTCCCCTAAATACTTCAGCATATGTGTATCATTAACTAGAACTCAATATTCGTTTACAGCTTTTTTTTGAGATTAAATTCATATAAATAAAATTCCCAAATCTTTTGTATATGGAGTTTTGATAAATGTGTACACACTTGTGTAACTTTAACCCCTATCAAGACTTAGAGTGTTAGGCATACTCCACAAGATTCTTTCATGCCAGTTTTCCATCAAACTCCACCACTGTCTAGAGACAATTTCTTTTTTTTTTGAGTCAGGGTATTGCTCTGTCACCTGGGCTGGAGTGCAGTCATGCGGTCTCAGCTCACTGCAGCCTCGACCTCTCAGGCTCAAGCAATTCTCACCTCAGCCTCCAAAGTAGCTGGAACTACAGGTGCACACCACCATGCCTGGCTAATGTTTGTATTTTTTTTTTTTGGGTAGAAACAGGATTTCACCATGTTGCCTAGGCTGAGGAATAAGTTTGTTTTTTTTTATTCCAGAGTCCTTGTCTTAATCACTACTATATCAGTAGTTCTTAAAATGTAGTTTCTAGAACAGCAGCATCAGTATCACCTTTAAATTTTTTAGAAATAGAAATTCTCAGAATCTACCCCAAACCTACTGAAATAGAAACTGGAAATTAGGACCTAGCAAGTTGTATTTTAACAAGCCCTTGAGATGATTCTGAAGCATGCTCAAGTTAGAGAATTATTGCTTTGTATTATTTATGGTGCTGAAATGTTAGTGTGAATTTATGTGTGTAATTACAAAGTATAAAATCAAGCCATAATCAGAGATTGTGCTAATAAGAATGGCAGGAAGAGTCTATTGGTCATACTATGGTAGGTCTGATTACATTGTTTAAACAGTTATTTAAAGCACTCATCAACTGCAACTGAACTCATTAATATTACCCTTGTTTTCTACAAAATGAATTATCTGTTACAAACATTTTTCATGACTCAGATTTCATATAAGGAATATATTTTACATAACTTGTTTCTATATTTATAGATTAATATTTCAGCTATTTGAATTGAAAACAAATTTTTAGTCATTTTTCTTACCGGTTGAATCAGTTAGAATATTAACCATATCTGATTTGAAAGGCTAATTATGGATATATTGAAGAATATTTTGGCCAAGTTTAAGAGGATTCCCAACATCAAGTTTGCTAACAAACTTTTCTGTTTCAATTTAGGTATATAAAGAAACTTACTTATTCTTAGAGATTCTCCACACCCCACAAAACAATGAAATAATTCTGTAATTTAAATACATTTTAGTTTTAAACACACAGGTGTACCTCAGAGATAATGTGAGTTTTGTTCCAGACTGCTGCAATAAAGTGAATGTCGCAATAAAGCAAGTTGTGTCAATTTTTCGATTTCCTAGTGCATGTGAAAGTTATATGTACACTATACTGTAGTCTATTTTATTTTATTTTTGACACAGGGTCTTGCTCTGTCACCCAGGCTGGCGTGCAGTGGCACAATCACAGCTCACTGCAGCCTTGCCCTCCTGGGCTCAAGCAGTTCTAGGGTACTGGGACTATAGGTGTGTGCCACCATGCCTGGCTAATTTTTAAATTTTTTTTGTAGAGATCAGGTCTTGTTTTGTTGCCCAGGCTGGTCTTGAACTCCTGGGCTCAAGTGATCCTCTTGCCTTGGCCTCCCAAAGTGCTGGGATTATAGACGTGAGCCAAGGCCAGCCTTATACTATCTATAGTCTATTAAGTGTGCAATAGCATTATGTCTTTTAAAAGTATGTATCTTAATTTAAAAATGCTTGATTGCTAAAAAATGCTGATAAGCATTTGAGCCTTCAGTGAGTTGTAAACTTATTGCTGGTAGAGCGTCTTGCCTCAGTGTTGATGGCTGCTGACTGATCAGGGTGGTGGTTGCTGAAGGGTGGGATAGCTTTGTCACTTTCTTAAAATAACACAGCAGTGAAGTTTGCCACATACTTCCTTTCATGAAACATTTCTCTGCAGTATGTGATGTGTTTGATAGATAATATTTTACCCACAGTGAAACTTCTTTCAACGTTGGAGGCAATTGTCTCAAACCTTGCTGCTGCTATAACAACTAAGTTTATATAATATTCTAAATTCTTTGTTGTCATTTCAAAAGTGTTTACAGCCTCTTTACCAGAAGTAGATTTTATCTCAACAAAGACTTCCTTACCCATAAAAAGCAACTCCTCGTCTGTTTAAATTTGATCGTGAGGATCACTTGAGCCCAGGAGGCATATGTTGCAGTGAGCTGTGATCATGCCACCATGCCTGGCTAATTTTTGTATTTTTTTTGTAGAGGTGGGGTTTTGCCCTGTTGCCTTGGCTGATGTTGAACTCCTAGGCTCAGGTGATCTAGCCTCCTTGGCTTCCCAAAGTGCTGGGATTATGGGCGTGAACCACTGCACCTGGTCCAGGCACCACTTCTAATTCTAGTTTTCTTACTTTTTCAACCACATTTGCAGTTACTTTCTCCATCAACGTCTTGAACCCCTCAAAGTCATCATCCATGAGGGTAGGAACCAACTTTTAGATTTGTTCTTGTTAATATTTTGACCTCCTCTCATAAACCACAAGTGTTCTCAATGGCATTTAGCATGGTGAATTCTTTCCAGATGGTTTTCAGTTTACTTTGCCCCCCTCCATTGGAGGAATCTATCTAATGCAAAAATAGCCTTACAAAATGTATTAAGACTTGAAAATCAGAATTACTTTTTGATCCATGGCTGCAGAATGGACGCTATGTTAACAGGCATAAAAACAACAATAATCTTCTGATACATCTCCATTGGAGCCTTTGGTGACTATGTGCATTGTCAGTGAACAGTAAGTAATTTTTTTTTTTTTTTTGAGACTGAGTCTTGATCTGTCACCCAGGCTGGACTGCAGTGGCATGATCTTGGCTCACTGCAACCTCTGCCTCCCAGGTCCAAGTGATTGTCCTGCCTCAGCCTCCCAAGTAGCTTGGACTACAGGTTTGTACCACCACGACCGGCTAATTTTTTTGTATTTTTAGTAGAGACGGGGTTTCACTATGTTGGCCAGGCTGGTCTCAAACTCCTGACCTTAGGAGTGATCCACTTGCCTCGGTCTCCCAAAGTGCTGGGATTACATGTGTGAGCCACCGAGCCTTGCCTTAAGTAATATTTTTAAGGGAATGTATTTTTCTGAGCAGTAGGTCTCAACAGTGAGCTTATTCAGTAAATCATGCTGTAAACAGATGTGCTGTCATCCAAATTATGTTGTTCTATTTCTAGAGCACTGACAGAGTAAATTTAGCATAATTGTTCAGGGTGGTAGGATTTTTAGAATGGTAAGTAAGCATTGGCTGCCACTTAAAGTCACCAGCTGCATTAGACCCTAACAAAAGAGTCAGCGTATCCTTTGGAAACTTTGAAGCCAGGCACTGACTTCTCCTCTCTAGGTATGGCATCTTCTTCCAATACAGTGTAAGGCTGTTTTGTCACCATTGAAAAGTCTGTTGTTTAGTTTAGCCACCTTCATCAGTGATCTCAGCTAGGTCTTCTGGATAACATGCTACAGTTGTTATATTCACACTTGTTGTTTCACCTTGTGCCTTTATATATTATGGGACAGCTTCTCAGGAACTAACCGCTGCTACCTTCAGACTTTTCTTCTGTAGCTTTCTCACCTCTCTCAAGCTTCATAGACTCAAACATTTTTGAGTTTGGGCTTTGCTCTGAATTAGGCTTTGGTTTAGGGCAACGTTGTGGCTGTTTGGATCCATCAGATTCTATCAGGAAAACTTTCTCCATATCAGCAGTGAGGCTGTTTGGCTTTCTTACCATTTGTATGTTCACTGGAGTAGTAGTCTTAATTTCCTTCAAGAACTTTTTCTTTGCATTTACAATCTGGCTAGCTACCGTAAGAGGCCTAGCTTTCAGCCTGTCTGGGCTTTTGACATGCTTTCTCACTAAGCTTAAGGATACCTAGCTTTTGATTTAAAGTGAGAGACGTGTGACTGTCCTTTCACTTGAACACTTGAAGTCCATTTAGGGTTATTACTTGGCCTAATTTCAATATTTTTGTGTTGTAGGGAATAGGGAGGCCTGATGTGAGGGCGAGTGATGGGGGAATGGTTCATTGGTGGAGCAGTGAGAACACACATTTATCCATTAAGTTCAGTGTCTCATATGGGTGCAGTGCGTAGTGTCCCAAAGCAATTACAGTAGTAATATCAAAGATCACAGATCACATAGCAGATGTAATAGTAATGAAAAAGCTTGAAATATTGGGAGAATTACTAAAATATGACAGAGATACAAAGTGAGCACGTTGGGAAACCCCCAGGTATGCTTGATGCAGGGTGCCACAAACCTTCCGTTTATATTAAATACAGTATCTGGGAAGCACCGTGAAGTGAAATGCAATAAAAGAGGTCTGCCTGTATTTGGCCTTCTTTACTTTTAAGAAGTTGTATAATCTACCTTTTATCTATACTTCAATTTAAAAATTAAGTGTGAGAAATTTAAAGTACTAGATTATGACAATAGCTACATATTTAATTTCCTGTTTATTCATAGGTTAAAATAAGAAAGAAGCCCTTTTCTTCCTTTTTTGCCCTCAGTTCTCAAACAGCTTCTCATTAGGGTAAATTAGTCTAAAGTCCAACAGTTGTGGTTTCTGCGTATATCTTGAATTGGTCCATTGCTTTCCATAGTTTCTACTATTACATTATAAACCTTCATCTGGTCTTCTGATAATCCATTCTTCTTCTCCTCCATTTCATTTTATTGTAGCTAATATGATTTTCACTATGGGAAATTTAATCATGTTACTATCCCTCTTTAAAATCCTTAATGAATTATGTTGAGATGGAGTCTCGCTCTGTCACCAGGCTGGAATGCAGTGGCACAATCTCGACTCAGTGCAACCTCCTGCATTCAGGCAATTCCCATGCCTCAGCCTCCTGAGTAGCTGGGACTACAGGCGTACGCCACCATGCCTGGCTAATTTTTTATATTTTAGTAGAGATGGGGTTTCACCATGTTGGCCAGGATGGTCTTGATCTCCTGACCTCATAATCTGCCCGCCTTGGCCTCCCAAAGTAATGAATTATTTTCTTTACCTTACAAAGCCCTCCATGGTGTAAGCCTTTGATATTACCTTTCTTGTTTGTTTGTTTCTCTCTTTCTTTTTTGCAATGGAGTTTTGCTCCTGTTGCCCAAGCTGGAGTGCAATGGCACAATCTCAGCTTACCGCAAGCTCAGCCTCCTGGGTTCAAGTGATTCTCCTGCCTCAGCCTCCCAAGTAGCTGGGATTACAGGCGTGCGTCACTGTGACCAGCTAATGTTTTGTATTTTTAGTAGAGACAGGGCTTCTCCATGTTGGTCAGGCTGGTCTTGAACCCCCGATCTCAATTGATCCACCCACCTCAGCCTCCTAAAGTGCTGGGATTACAGGCATGAGCCACCACGCCTGGCCTCCAGTTTCTTTTATTCTACACTGTATCCATTATCTATTGCCACAGTAATGCTGTAACAACCACAAAACTGTAGAAGCATACCACAATGTGTATTTATTGTGCATGTGTTGGGGTTAGAAGTCAGGAGGCTTGCCTGACTCAGCTGGGTTCAGCCACATATCTGGGACAGTTGGAATACCATAAGAAATTATCAGTAGTCTAAAAAATATTCACTTTAACCAAGTAATTTGACTTCTGGAAATTCATTTTTACTTCTAGAATTTTTTTATTAATTAATGAAACATTTACTGCATACTTAAAGTATGTTTCAGCCACTATCTGAGGTACCAAAGTTATAGCAGTGAATTAAGCACATTGTCATAGAGCTTAAATTGTAGTGAAGGGAAGATTGACTAAGAAAGAAAACAAACAAAACTACCCCAAAGTTAAAAATTGAATAAACATAGTGGTAAGATCTGTGGAGAAAAATAAGCAGGAAAGGAGAACTAGGGTCGCCTGTGGGAATGGGATGAGTGATATAGTAGGGAGGCAGGAGGGGGACATTTGAGGTGAAGGACAAGCTGTACTAAAATGACCAAACACACACACCTGTGTTAGGAAAATCCTTATCACATCGTTATTTATAGTAGTGGAAAATAAGAAACAGCCTAAGTTTCTAACAAGAGAGAAACAGGTAAATTATGGTACATCTATATGAGAATGCTATAGTATCTTTAAAAATTGCCATAGAAGACCGGGCATGGTGGTTCACGCCTGTAATCCTAGCACTTGGGAGGCTGAGGCGGGCAGGTCACAAGGTGAGAGTTCAAGACCAGCCTGGCCAACATGGTGAAACCCCATCTCCACTAAAAATACAAAAAAAATTAGCCAGGTGGGGTGGCAGGGGCCTGTAATCCCAGCTACTTAGGAGGCTGAGGCAGGAGAATCGCTTGAACCCGGGAGGTGGAGGTTGCCATGGGCTGAGACTGCACCATTGCACTCCAGCCTCGGTGGTAGAGCGAGACTCTGTCTCAAAAAAAAAAAATTGCTGAAGAAAATTATTTAGACATGAGAAAATAGTATACAGGGAAAATAATATACATACATTCCTGCACACATACAAAGCTAAAACAGCAGGATACAAAACACTTTGTACTGTATGAGGCCAAACATGAAAGGAAAAAAGCATGTGCTACTATATATAAAGTTTACAAACTTTGCATTGGGAATATGTGCATCCAGTTATAAAAATGATTATTGCTAGGTAATGTATGTTTTGCCCTTGTGAATTTTCTGTAGGTTTTTAATAGTCTACAATGAATGTGCACTACTTTTAAGGAAAGAAATTGAAGAGCTTCCCAGATAATGAATTTACCATCAGCAAAGTCCCTCTTGAGTTTTGTTTACTCTTGTGGGTCCTGACCATTTTACTGACATAAGTTGTAAGTTATATTGACATAAGTTATGAGGTGTGATTTTAGGTGGTATCTGGTCTCATTTTCATACTTTGTTTTGCAGGTTTGGTGTTTATGTTCCTCTTTGCTGTTTTCATCAAGATAGTAGAGCTCATCTTCTTCTCACAGACTATAACTATGTGATTCAGCACCAGGCAGTAGAGGAAGGTGCCTCGACGGTGGGAGGCTTGGCCAAATCCAAAGACTTTCTCTCTTTGTTGCTGGAGTCTCTAAAAGAACAGTTTAATAATGCCACACCCATCCCCACCCACAGTTGCCCCTTATCTCCAGACCTCATTCGCAATGAAGTAGAATGTCTGAAAGCAGATTTCAACCACAGAATCAAGGAGGTTCTCTTCAACTCCCTCTTCAGTGCCTACTACGTTGCATTTCTCCCCCTGTGTTTTGTGAAGGTAGGTGGTTATCTTACTTTTATGTGCTCCCTGGATTTGTGTGTGAATTACATAAACTGGGTATTTCTTGTTTAATCCCCCTTTTCTCTGTCTCCCCTTTGGCAGCCTGGATGGTGGAGTTCGGCTGCATCTGGAGTGCACTAGTACCGCTCCTGGTTGGCGGATAGGTATTTCCATATATGTGATGCACCCGTGGTGGTTCCCTCTTTTTTTCTTTTCTTTCTTTTTTTTTTTTTTTTTAAAGTATTTTTAGTTTCTGGGGAGAATAAAAATGTACTTATAATAGAATCAGTATGTAGTAGCTTGAGAGGACCAAGGTTTCAGTAAAACTCAGCCTACTGTGGTTGATCTTAACATGGTTATCAGGAGTTTCCTTGAATTTAACATTTATCTAAACTTCAATTTACTTCAGTAGAAAAGAAAAATGGTCTGGATGTCACTTGGGCCCAAAATCTTTTGGGACATTTTAGTGCCCTTTCTTCACCCATTCAGAAGTACTTCTGCAGCTGGAATGGTCCTTCAGAGAACACTCAGTTCTTCTAGAAAGGAGACACTTAAAATATAATTGCCTCTCCCTCCCAGCCCTAACTCATACAGCCAGAAAGTCAGGTTGAAGGATTGTGGAGGACTCTGCTCTTGAACTTTCTGCACGGACAGCAGGACCACCAGAGCATGTGTGACTCAGTGTGGCATTTGTCTGCAGGGCGTATGTACACGCACCCATCCCTGCCTCTTTTTACCAGTGCATGGATCATTTTTCTTTCTTCTGATCTCTTCCAGAGTACCCAGTACTATGACATGCGCTGGTCATGCGAGCACCTCATTATGGTATGGATCAATGCTTTTGTCATGCTCACCACGCAACTGTTGCCATCCAAATACTGTGATTTGCTACATAAATCAGCTGCTCACCTGGGCAAGTGGCAGAAGCTGGAACATGGGTCCTACAGTAATGCTCCACAGCACATGTGAGTAAGCTAGAGGGTAAAATCATGTAACACTTTCTACATGCTGCTGATCATGTTTATTTGCTTTGTATGTCATTCTTGTTCTTGGCTTTGAACATTTAATTTTTGTCTTACATGGATGCTTATCATCATGCTAAACTGAACACAAGGGACATTAACTCATTTCCACCACCACCCCCAGCTCCTCCTTAAATGCATTCTGCCTTTCAGCTGCCCTTTACAGTGTGTAATTTGTGTCCCAAGCAGTGTACTTGGAGTTCTCTTTCAGCCTTATCCATTTGCCCAGATTCAGAGAGTCATATATTTTCTTTCTTTTTAGAAGACTTTAAGATTTGTCTTCTCATCTTCATTGCCACAGCTGAGTAGTTGCTAGCTACTGATCTCACACCTGGAATTTGCTTCTCTCATTTTTTCTTTCTAATACATGTAGTTTTGTTCTAGTAATTTTCCTTGACTGTGCTTTTTTACTATTTTCCCTCTAAACTCACTATTGAATATTCCCCTGCTTCTCCTGTATTTGAGAACTATGCCTGATTGTGAGTTCTTTGGAATAATTTTTCTCATTGTGTCCCCTTATCAGTCATTACTCCACATTGCCCCTATGATCGAAAATGGCTAACATTAGGACTGTTATATTCTGTCACTTCTGAGTCCTTCATCATACTTTTCTTTCAGATTCAAACCATCTTCATCTTACCCCTTTTATAATTTGAACATTTCACAAATTTCATCTCCTAGAAATTTTTCCCTAGTTAAGTGGGACAGATTGAGGTGACCTTCCCTTTCCCTCTCCCACTGAGAGTTCTCCCTTCAATTATCTGCCTTGATGTCTGATACAGATTAGCACAGGCCTTCAAGCCCAGGAACTGAAAGAGATTGGGCCAGGCTGAAATGAAACCCGACTGTGGGCAAAGGACAGATTTCAATAAAAATTGAAAATACAAACTACAGTACTAGTACTGTACATCTTCAGGCTACTGATGGCACATGGCCATGAGGTGTATCATCACTTTAATGCTGGTAAGTGTGAGCAAGGCCGGTGGAACATTTTCTGAACTGGGAAAGCTTCAGGGTGCTAGAATTTTTTTTTTTTAAATAATATATCTAAACTGCCTCCCAGTTCTTACCCTTGGAAACTAACATTTCCAAAATCAGGAAGAGATGAATTAACTTAGATTTTTTTTTTTAAAGCTTAACCTGAAGATCCCTGTCCCCACCCAAACTCCATTATGCTGGAAAGAATGAAGCTGCTTCTTTTGTAATTTCTTTTTCCCCAGAGAAACCTATATAAAAATAAACCAAGAAAGCAGTGAAAAGCCTGTGTGTGTGGTGTGTCTCTATGTTCTACTGTATACCTTCTTACAATTGTGAGGTATTTGAATTGTGTGATAAGCAAACTGATTTTCTGTAGGTTTTTGGGATGTAATTCTGCAGTAAATGTTATTCTAGTTTGACAATGTGCTAATTTCTCCCCTACTCTTATTACCATCAGCTTTCTTTTCTTGTTTGTCCCCTCTAGCATTTCCACCAGTAGCTCTGCTCACTTGGGATGGAGATGACAGTCCACCTGCTTACACACGATTTTCTAGCTTACACATTTATGTCTGCTCATTCTTCTTAAGCCTCTTAAGCCCTTTGACACTGAGTTAACTGTATTTTTTTGCAACCTCTGTGTACTATATAGCAATGAAATTAAAGTAACAAATCCTTTCCAAAACTACTCCAGTTTGACCATGGAATTAATGTATTTTCAGAATTTAGGCAGATGAAGCCCTGGGTATTTAATTCCTTCCATAAAAACATAGCTGGCCTTACCAGATACTATCTTATCTGTAATTGCCAATATGCTAACATTGCATTTCTTTTTCCCTTAGTTGGTCAGAAAATACAATATGGCCTCAAGGGGTGCTGGTGCGGCACAGCAGATGTTTATATAGAGCCATGGGGCCTTACAACGTGGCAGTGCCTTCAGATGTATCCCATGCCCGCTTTTATGCAAGTACCGCTTATTTATTTTCAAACATAAGCTTAGGGGTAAGTGTTAGGAAGCCACTCCATGTGGAAGCACATAGCATAGTGTGTAGCACATACTAGGAAGTTATTACATGGTTATTATTGCTACTAGCATAACAGTGGTCCCTGTACTTTGGAAATGTATTCTGAAGGGCAGTTTGAAGGTCATATACAATTATTCCAGTTTCAGCAGCTTAGCTGGTTTCTCTAGTTACATTGGTATTTGTTGAATCTAGTATTACTTGAAACAAGTAGGCAATTATCTAAGACTCCTTTTTCATCTTACCATTTTTATTTTGTAAGAGTTTGGTTTAGTGGTATTCTTAAGAGATATTGTGTTTGTGTATCCACAGGTGATATTTGTGATATCCACGAGTATTAATAGTGTGGTGGTTTCATTTTTAGGTATTTGCCATATATACATATTGTCTCTTCAAAAGGCCTTAGTTTCCTCTTTGGAAGTCAGACAAATGCCATGAAAAGGAAAAAGCTTAAAAGTTAGAAAAGGAAAAAGCAAAACTCAGCTTCTGTTCCACTGAACTCATGCCTTTGGTTATGATCTATTTGGTCTTTTAGCCTTCCAGAAAATTGTCTGTGCAAGGCAAAAGTATGTACTTACAAAAGAAAGGCCAGCTGACCAATGGGAGTGGGGAAATGTGGGTGCCTGCAGGGGACTGTTTATAGTAAAAATGCCCAAAGTGCAGTGCATTGCTTTTTGAAGGGGGATCATATTCTAAACAAGAATTGGAGATCTTTTTTTGGGAGATGGAGTCTCACTCTCTTGTCTAGGCTGGAGTGCAGTGGCACGATCTTGGCTCACTGCAACCTCCACCTCTCAGGTTCAAGTGATCCTCCTGGTTCAGCCCCCACTAGTAGCTGGGATTACAAGTATGTGCCATCATACCCAGCTAATTTTTGTATTTTTAGTAGAGATGGGATTTCGCCATGTTGGCCAGGCTGGTCTCAAACTCCTGACCTCAGGTGATCTACCCGCCTTGGCCTCCCACAGTGCTGGGATTACAGGTGTGAGCCACCGCACTCAGCCCAAAAATTGGAGATATTTTTTAAGATACTTGCATCTCTTTCTTCCTCTGTCCTTCCCAGACGAAGGAAGGTACGTGAACTTTCTGGTTATGCAGGTGTTTGTTATTGAGGGACACTTCAATTAAATATTGGAAACTTGCACCAGGGCATGATGCTTATAATTACCATGGTAGGGAAATGCAGGATGGGGCAGGTTGGGAGGAACATGGGGAGGAACATGGGGAAGGTGAAGGGCCCTTGAATGAGAGAATGAGAAGCATCTCCTTCTTGATGTCAATGGAATTGCCTTTAGGTAGAGGAATGGACTCAAGTCAAAGTACATGAGCATTTGATTTCTATATGGAATATTTAATTCAGCCAGCTGAATTCTCTAGGCCATTAATGACTTCTGTTGGTCCTTGCTGTCTCGAGACCGATGATAGCCAAATAGTTCATTAGAATTTTCAGCTTGAAAATTAAGTATTTTCCTTGCTAGTTTTGGGCAGCGGAAAAATCAGGTGGAATCCATGGAAAAAAGATTAGGCAAGTTGATTTATTACTGATTTTGCAGGACAGGATAGATAGTTAAATCAGTGCTTCCCGAAGCGATTCATGGGCCGCCTACATAGAAATCACCTACACCTGGCCCACTATTTTTAAAAAGTGATTCAGGGCCCCTATATCAGACTTCTGAACCAGAATCTCTGGATGATCTCAGGAATTTGCAGCATTTGTGGATTTGGAAATGATTCTTAGGCACACTGAAGTTTCAGAACAGTCATTTAAAATGTGCCTTTTACTTATAGCTGCCAAACTCCAGGTTAAACACTGTCTTTTTCTTGAACCTGGAAACTTTTTAAAGCTGCCATGATAATTTGGCTTTGTTCTGAGGTGTAAGCTCTGAGATCTAAATTCCATCTAAATTAGTTCTTTTAGATCTGATTACTGCTATTACTACACTCTTCATCTAAATTTAGGATTTGACTGGTTAAGCTGAATTGTTAATGTTCCTTTGCAACTTGTGGCCTGTATCTGTATTCATAATAACTTTGTATTAGAAAACCAGAATTTGGCCTTTTAAAATGGAGAATTTAGTGGGAGTAAATACAGTAGTAAGCCCTATTTTTAGTCTAATTCTGACTCATTTTTCCTTCCTTCCTCCTTATCCTGTCTTTGTGCTCCCTAATTCTCAGTATCCAGAAAAAAAAAAATAAGTAATTAAACAGCACAGGTATGTGGTGTAGAGTCAGTGACCATGGTGGGTAAACAGTTTAAGGAAAAATTAAGAAATTGTTGTATTGATATTCAACTTGTAACCTTTCTTTTCCCAAAATTTGTCTAGTGTTGGTATTTATGTCTTAGTTTACAAGCCAAGAATGGTTTTTACATTTCTAAGTGGTTACATAAGTACCTATATAATGTCCTTAATTTTGCCACTTGACTTACAAAGCCTAAAATATTTCCTATTTGGTCCTTTATCTAACCTCTGTCTTAGATAAATATACTTTTGTGTTATCCTAAATAAAATATGTACCTAAGATATAATCTAAGAAAAATGTTTATAAGTAGTTTTCTTTTGGGTGTAATCTCTTTTCATGTTCCAGGGGCATTGAAATAAAATTTATTTCATTATTTCTTGAGCAAAAAGAAAAAGATTTTGATCTTTACAGCAAGAAATAGCCTGATTGATATTAAACAGATCTATTTGTTATTATATATGGGAATCTGTAAATATTAAATTATTTTAGAAAAATAAATGCAAGAATACAGCCATTACTTTTCTGTGAAATAACGTTTTGCTTTTTAACTTCCTTACAGTTCTTATTTCATCGACCATTAAGGCTGTTAAATCTGCTTATCCTTATTGAGGGCAGTGTCGTCTTCTACCAGCTTTATTCCTTGCTGCGGTCGGAGAAGTGGAACCACACACTTTCCATGGCTCTCATCCTTTTCTGCAATTATTATGTTTTATTTAAACTTCTCCGGGACAGAATAGTATTAGGCAGGGCATACTCCTACCCACTCAACAGTTATGAACTCAAGGCAAATTAAGCTGCCTCTCAACAATGAGAGAGAACTCAGATAAAAATATTTTCATACGTTCTATTTTTTTCTTGTGATTTTTATAAATATTTAAGATATTTTATATTTTGTATACTATTATGTTTTGAAAGTTGGGAAGGGTAAGGGATATTAAATGTATCCGTAAACAAGGTAATGTGATCTTTCATGTGTTAGTATTTTTGAATAATATACATATGAGAGGTATGCCTGTCCAGTAAAGAGACTGATTTGTTTGTATGGCTCTGGAATAACTCATTCATTTATGAACACATCTCATGTATTACTTGACACAGTACCTTTGGTATGTCTGCTTTCCTTTCAGTCCTCATTATCTTTAACCCTCAGCTGGCCAGTAATTACTGCTAAAGAAAGGGAGATCGGCTGGGTGCGGTGGCTCACACCTGTAATCCCTGCACTTTGGGATCCTCGTGGATCACGAGATCAGAAGTTTGAGACCAGCCTGGCTAACATGGTGAAACCCCGTCTCTACTAAAAATACAACAACAAAAAAAGTTAGCTGGGCATGGTGGCGGGTGCCTGTTATCCTAGCTACTCGGGTAGGCTGAGGCAGGAGAATCCCTTGAACTTGGGAGGCTGCAGTGAGCCAAAATCGTGCCATTGCACTCCAGACTGGGTGACCATGGGCGACTCCGTCTCAAAAAAAAAAAAAAAAAAAAAAAATAAGGGAGATAAATGGAGTTGCCTACCAGCATCAATTCTCTTTTATTTAACCTGGCAAAAAGTATTGGAAAAAATTGGGAAAAGAATGGGTTAA